>JASANB010007049.1:0-296212 GCA_030248155.1 Sabatieria punctata
GAAGGTATCGAAGCAGTATGGAAGCTACAAGGCTTAAAACAATGGAAAGCTGAAGGAAAATTAGCAGCTTCAGCTTCTTCCACTCCAAATCGGCCGATTCTCGGGATAGTACTTTGGCAGGGCGATTTGAAGTGGATCAAAGTGGTGTGCCTGGAAGGAGAGAGCATGTCAAAGAACTACAGAAGACAGAAGAGTGGGAATCGTGGAAAGCTGAAGGAAAATCGGCAGTTTCACATTCTTCCACTCCGAATCGGCCGATTCTCGGTACAGTACTTTGGCGAAGATCAATGACATCTGAATCGTGAGTGGCGGGCTAGATGATCGAAGTGGTTCTAATATGATCTGGAAGGCAGCGAATGGCAGAGGTGGCGTGGAGGCTGAAGACAATTTAGATTCAGTAGAAGGTGCCAGTACCTGAGTGATTTGAATTTGGCGCACTTCTTACCGATGACAAGTCTTCCCAGTTGGTGTCCCAGCACAAAAAGTCATAACATTCAGTCCTGTCATGGGAGGGGCTCATTATTGTGCCAACAACACAGCAGGCTGAACCCTACATCTAGCCCCATGCAAGAATCAATCATTCCTGGGGGAACAGTACAACAATGGAAAGTACCCTAACTAACAGTAACACCCACTCCATACTCAATCATTGTGCCAACCAGACAGCAGGGTGAACCATACACCTAGCCCTACAATCAATGATTCCAGAGGGAACACTACAACAATGGAAAGTACCCTAGCTAAGGGTAGCACCCTCTCCATACTCAATTATTGTGCCAATGACACAGCAGGGTGAACCCTACATCTAGCCCCACCCAACAATCAATCATTCCTGGGGGAACACTACAACAATGAAAAGTACCCTAAGTAAGGGTAACACCCCTTCCATACTCAATCATTGTGCCAACAAGACAGCAGGACCAACCCTACATCTAGCCCTACACAAGAATCAATCACTCCTGGGGGAACGCTACAACAATGGAAAGTACCCTAAGTAAGGGTAACACCCCTCCATATTCAACTATTGTCGCAACGAGACAGCAGGACGAACCCTACATCTAGCCCTACACAAGATCAATCATTCCGGGGGGGAACGCTACAACAATGGAAAGTACCCTGAGTAAGGGTAACACCCCCTCCATATTCAATTATTGTCGCAAGGAGACAGCAGGATGAACCCAACATCTAGCCCTATGCAAGAATCAATCATTCCTGGGGGAACGCTACAGCAATGGAAAGTACCCCAAGTAAGGGTAGCACCCCTCCATACACAATAATTGTGCCAACGAGACAGCAGGGTGAACCCTACATATAGCCCCATGCAAGAATCAATCATTTCTGGGGGAACGCTACAACAATGGAAAGTACCCTAAGTAAGGGTAACACCCCCCTCCATATTCAATTATTGTTGCAAGGAGACAGCAGGGCGAACCCTACATCTAGCCCTACACAAGAATCAATCATTCCTGGGGGAACGCTACAACAATGGGAAGTACCCCAAGTAAGGGTAACACCCCCTCCATACACAATAATTGTGCCAATGAGACAGCAGGGCGAAGCCTACATCTAGCCCTACACAAGAATCAATCATTCCTGGGGGAACGCTACAACAGTAGAAAGTACCCTAAGTAAGGGTAACACCCCCTCCATATTCAATTTATTGTCGCAAGGAGACAGCAGGGCGAACCCTACATCTAACCACCTATGCCAGAACGTTACAACAATCCAAATTTCCCGCCAAAACCTCCCCATGGTGCGGAAGAAATTTTAATAAACAAAACACGCTTACAAAATCCATAGTGAAACAAACAGCGCTCCCGAAAAAAGTGACGCTCCAACCAACTTTGGGGACCCATAACTCTTGAACCTATTAACCGATTCCATCTCACCCCTCACTACCCCGAGCCCCGATTTTTCTGCTTCTAACAAGCTACTAACCAACAAATTCACAAACAAACCCAGGGAACTTCACCGATGGCAATGCGATTATGCAACAAACGCACTCCTACTGCACGCTCCAGGGTACCTATGCAAAAAAAATTCCTACCACAAGAAAGCCTAATGTTGCCCCATCATGACCCTGGGAAACTTTACCTTCCACAACATACCAGTGTCCCAGAAATTCGCGCTAAGTACCATTCTTTGGAATGGTCCAGCCCCCCCCCCTCAAAAGTCAAACTTTTTTTTTCAATTGCTAATTACTCAAGGCCAATTAAAGCTATCCACCCCTAACTACCAGTACACATCACCAACCTACCTGCCTCACCACACACCAAACCCAAGCCCTCAACCTCCCTGTATTCCAGAGTTATTAAAGATTCAATTTTTAAAAATGTGCGCGGGCCCAAGTCCTACATATAAAGGGGAGCGCGAGCGCGTCGCCCTAGTACGGAGAGGGCGGCCCCAAAAGCTAACCTAACTACGGGGGCCGCCCCAAAAACTAAGAGGGCGAGCGCTGGCGCGCTCCCCTCGATATTTATTGACTGTCGAATTGGCTTACACCACTTTTTGACTAAAATTGTAATATTTATGGCTGTGCAACAAAGATTGCACATTATTATCTTCTTACTCGCTCTAAAAACCGACTATAGTGCCGAATTTTGTTTGTGCTTAAAAATGAATCCGTTTATTGATATTGTCACTATTACAGTCAGGCACTTAGCGCCGTTTATGGCACCGACACCATATGGTACCGGTACCTTACCTATATGGTGTCGGTGCCATAAACGGCGTTAAGTGCCTGACTGTATTATGTTTATCAACCAGTAGGGCTGTGTAGCCTAGCCTGAGTGTGGAGAAGCCTAGCAAATAACTGTAGCAGGTGTGTGAGTAGAGGTGGAGTAGTGGCGGATGTACTGGGGAGAAGAGATGACTGCCACGGGTTGGGGTCATTTCGGTGCCGACGTTTCGGTGCCGTTCATTTCGGTGCTGACGTTTCGGTGCCAATTCATTTCGGTGCCGGTTCATTTTGGTGCTGATTCATTTCGGTGCCGGTTCATTTGGGTGCCGTTCATTTGGGTGCCTCACAAAAATGTTTGGTAACTTGGTTTCAAATGAATTTTCATCACAATTAGGAAAAAAGCTCATTTTTTGACATTGCGCAAATTAGTGTTCAGAGCAAACGTAGCGCAGATTAGGATTTACCCCAGGCCGGAGCTCGACCTTGTCTACAACTTTGGTTATGAGGCTCAAGTTGCCTGGATGGCACCCAAAAAGTTATTTGCAAAAAACCGCCAGGTCGCTTATTATTTGAACAGACTATAGTTTGCATACTGTATGTACATACGTCAATAGTTGAGTTGAGATGACGTGTTTTACAGCCGCCATCCCACAGCGGCCAGGATCAATAATGTATATTTTAGTCTGTTCACGTGCACACCTACGCAAATCTTGCATGGCATTGCTTAAGGAGAAAACAAATAACAAGAGAGTAACAGAGTCTAAGCAGTCTCTGTAAATATTCGTTATAGTGCACGATGCTAATTGATGCTTACTTCTTGTAAGTACCAAGTAAGCAGAATGTTTATTCAATGCAAAAGTTTCCAACTATCCTTCGCTTAGGCATTGCTTGGGTTGGGCCCCCCCGATTTCCAGCTCTAATTCCTTTCAAAACGACAATTCGGACGCCCATCATGGGAAACATCAAATGAAACCGAGAAATTGTTTGCGAAACTGAAAATAATAAACAAAATAAGCATAACACTCGTGTTAAACAGCGGCAACCAGGACCAGGTTTGTGCGCTATGTGCAAGACGAACAGTACAATACGTGTGCCAAAGATCTCCGAATTCGATTCAAAACTGACCAAGTTGTGTTGTTTACAGTGTGCAATCCATTATAAGGAATTTTTTTTGATTTTCAACTTTCAAGGCCCAAAAACTCGATTAGGGGTTACTTTTTTTTTCGATTTTTTTTCTTTAATCGAAAGAAAAAACATAGCGCTACATTTCCATGAAATAAAATAGTCGGACTATTGACGGTGGGGGGTCAAATCGGTCCCGGAAGGGGTTCGAAAAAAAATTTTTCTCTGCAATGCAGTCGATTAGGGTATCATTTGAAAGAGAATACTTTTCTGATTCTAAATCTGCAATTCGCAAGTTCCTACGATGATTTCGTCCCGAGTTATGGCTCAAAATCAGTGAGAGGGTCGAAAAAGTGACCCTCTCAAAAATGGCCGGGAAGGTGATAAAATGTCTTTTTAGGTCAAATTAAACCAAAATAGAAAATTTCAGCCAAATCGGAGACAAAAAGTTGAGATTTGTCTGGAGGTTAACCACTTCGAAAAGACCAAAATTCCCGAACCCGCGACATTTACCTGAAACCGGATCACATTTACCTGAAACCGAATCACATTTACCTGAAACCGAATCACATTTACCTGAAACCGAGTCACGTTTTTTATTCCGAACGCAAAAACGGGTTCGGTTTCTGATTTTTAGGGCAGAGTTTTTTTTTGCCTGAATCTTTCAAAGGTTCGGATTTTAAAAAACCGAATGTTACATTTTGCAGAATCTTTCAACAGAATCTGAGGCGTTTTTTCCGAACCAAAATTGTGTTCGTTTTAGTCATGTGTGGTGGTCACCCCGAACCCAGATTTGGAGGTCACCCGAACCTTCGTTTTGTATGACCCGAACCTTTGTTTTGTATGTCCCGAACCTTCGTTTGGTATGACCCGAACCATTACCAGAATTGATCCATTTGTTCTCAGAATGTTCTCTGAAAAGTTTGCGCACTATGCACAATTGAATTTGCTGTTTATTTTACAGGTATTATGACTGGATTTAGCTGCGTATCAGAAAGTTCTGCCTATGTGTTCGGACATACTATGCACTTTGTGAACACTGGTGTAGTGATACAATGTATGCTATGCAGCTTTTATGATTCATGTGTTGCAATCAACTAAACAAAAACAGCAAAGACGTCAATCAAAAAACAATTGAATGAACACAGATAATAGCAATACAGAATCCGTACAAGCCAAACTAATGCCAGCACTTGGCAGAGCTACACAGTTTTGTTGATAGCGCGCGCCTTAGCGAAAGAACTAACACAACCTCTACACGTGGGATCGTCGAAGAAAAACTCAACATTAGTGTGAAAAGACCAATCGCAAATCGCACAGCCGGATCTGACAGCGAAAACACATGAAATTAGTCTCCTTCCTCTGTACGTGTGCCTTGCACATTCCCTGAGTGCAGGGCACTAGTCTGTGCTGATGGTGGTGTTTGAGCCGGAGCTCAACTCAATAAAAATTCGGGTGTCTTCAATAAAGATTCGGGTGTCTAGAATAAAGATTCAGATGCAAACATAGGTTCGGCTTTACCTAGATTCGGGATTGTTGCGGGTTCGGGATTGTTGCAAAAACGGGTTCGGTACAATGATTCCAATTTGGCTTCGGAATTTTTGGGATAGTTTCGGGCGCAAAAATTAAAGGTTCGGCGGACTAGGCACGGGTAGGGTTCGGTTTTTCAAAATGTGACCAAAGATTCGGAACAGCATTTGACGAACCAACCTAGGGGGTTGGACGAACCGGTGACATTTACCTGAAACCGAATGACATTTACCTGAAACCGAATCACATTTACCTGAAACCGAATCACATTTACCTGAAACCGAGTCACGTTTTTCGAAACTACGGCTATAGCCGTAAGGTCTTTTCGAAGTGGTTAAGGAGCAAAAGTCGATTCATAGAGAAACCGGCTCTTAAATTCCCTGACTTTTCCATGACTCCCTGACTTTCCAGGTCCCGCACGAACCCTGCATTTGCATCCCTAATTTGAAACCACGTTACCAAACATTTTTTGTGAGACACCCAAATGAACGGCACCGAAATGAACCGGCACCGAAATGAATCAGCACCGAAATGAACAGGCACCGAAATGATCTGGCACCGAAATGTCGGCTCCGAAATGAACGGCACCGAAACGTCGGCACCGAAATGACCGTCTCCCGACTGCCACGCTGTGTCTCGAGGACGGCTCCACATTCACAGGGCATTTATTCGGCGCCAGCAAAAATGTAACCGGTGAAGTCGGTAAGCGTGTGGATATAGTGAGCTGACAATTAAACTGCGTCTTTGTTTCAGTGTTCCAAACAGGCATGGTGGGTTACGTGGAATCGCTGACAGACCCGTCCTACCATCGCCAGTTGCTGGTGCTCACCTACCCTTTAATCGGAAATTACGGAGTACCGGACCAAACCACCTACGCCGATTCGTTTGGCTTTGGCTGCTACGAGTCGTCCCGCATTTGGGCAGGAGCTTTGATAATTGACAGGTTGTGCGAAGACGCCGCTCACAGTCATTGGTCGGCCACCAAATCTCTCAACCAATGGCTTTCCTTCAACGGAGTTCCTGCATTGGCTGGTATTGACACGCGTGCGCTCACCAAGAAGATTAGAGAGCAGGGAACCTTGAAGGGAAAGGTAACAGATATGGTACATGACCTTCGCCACCGACTTAGGCCAAACTTCGGATAAGGACCTACAGAGACGAGCAGACATGGGCTAGCATTTCGGCTGAGGGGGGGTAGAATTTTCAATTCCTGAGGGGGGGGCTGAGGGGGGGTAGGAGCGCCTGAGGGGGGGGCTGAGGGGGTGGTAAGCCAAAAAGTCCGATTTTTGGCTAAAATCAAGGTTTTGTTGCTTATTTTTCATTAAAATAAGCTAAAATACGCTATTCTGAGCTCATTTACACCTAATCCAGGCATATTTTTATCATAATTTTCTATACAAAATTCTTCCAAAAAATTCCTGAGGGGGGGTAGCGGTCGGCTGAGGGGGGGTAGGTCAGAGCCTGAGGGGGGCCAACCCTCCCTCAGCCCCCCCCCATTGCCCATGTCTGGAGACGAGTTGCTCCTCTGATTTTTCCATAGTAGGAATAGACCCCACTCGCCAGCCGACCCTAATTTCAGGCTTACAGTTAGGCTTAGGAAGACCGGCGTTTAAGAGCTGCTCTTTCGTCAGAGCGAGTTTGGACCCTTTCCCCATTCAGACCCTAAATTGAAAGTTAGGCGCTGTAACTTGGTGCATGTTGAAAAGTTAACAAAGACCTGAAAAGGATTTCTTAATTTGGAGCTTCAGTCCTGAGTTATAGCTTCCTGAAAATCGGTCATCATGGTTAGCCAACAGGGGGTGATTGGGCATTAGCAGTAAGACTGCTATACATGGTACAGTGTAGGCCTGTCTTACTCGCACCTCAGCTGCGAGGACTCTTCCAATCAACGAAGCACTTGATTGTTTTAAATCTGCTAAAATATGTGAATATAATGTAGCACAGCTAAATTAACGCGAAAATGTATGATTGCAGGCGTTACGACGGAAATGGCAAAAATTAAGGGTTACAGAAACTTTAACACCGTTTGTGGGGTTCAGAGCATAGCGCTAATTCTTTTATCACTCGAAAACCTGAAGTGTATTGTACCCGGAACCGATCGAAACTTTTTCACCGAAGTCGTCGTTTTTTCCGCGGCAATCAGGAACATGGATCCACGAAAAAGCCGATTTTCAGTAGTTAAGAATCCAATTTGTGGGGACCATGCCAAAGTGCGCAAAGAATGAAGCGGTGCTATTTAGGTAACGAGTTAGGCTGATTTTAAAACCGTTGAACAAAATTTCAATCAAGTCTCCTTTTACTTTAGCAGAAAGTGAACTTTGACAAATGACGAATTCAGTTTTTGAAATGAAAATGCTCTTCAACGGCTGAATTATAATTCAAAATGCATCTCTTTCAATAGCTCATACGCTGTTTTAATTTAAACACATTACTTTCTCCTGTCAATAACGGAACAAAATAATTTGCTCTTGAACTTGCGCAAGCCCTTTTCGGACCATTTTCCGGCAATTTTTTTGGTATTTTCTAATCTGCACTGCACGAACGTTCTATGGCCATCCCTCCCTCCAACATGTATTAATGCTCCAAATCATAGGGTTCTGCCTGCGCCTAACTTTCAATTTTGATTCTGAATACCTAGACTCGATCTGACCAGAGATCGACTCTTAACATGCATTTTGCGAGAAAGTCAACTTAGCTATAAGGGAGGGTGTTTAAGCAACTTTTTTTCGCGGATCCGGCTGGTAGCCAAATATGTTAAAATAGATGTCAAACGAACACCAACGGTGAATGTTCGAACATTGGGGACCCCCTAGAACCGGAGCTGTACCCCCCAAAGTTGGGTCGGTAGCCCCTTTTCGGCCATTTTCTCGACATTTACTCAAACGATCACCATTCACTCGTTTCTCAAGAGTCAGAATAGGCGTGCACATGGTTGGATAGCCCTGACAGTTGCCTTTCAGACGCTGCACACAGCGATTCCGGAACGTACCCGGTTAGCGAGATATTCTCCGAAAACTACGAAATTTAGCGAAATTCCGACACGATTTTTTTCCGAAAAATCGCTGTAACTTCTGCCATATATGCGGGGGCAAGCTGATTTTTGCTAAAAAGATAAAACGCAAAATGCCAAACAAAATAAACCTATTTCGGGGTCAAATTTTTGGGGGTAGGGGGGTGTTTTGCAATTTGAAGCCAGTCAAAAAATATTTTTTTGCTCAGAATAAAAACAAACACACCATTCTGGTGCAGTTTTACCCGCTGATTACGAATATGAACTCGGTTTGGCTGGATTCCTTTTGTTTCGGGAGAAATTTGCATCCAAATCTTCGAGTGGCTGTATTTCTAAAGTGGCACTGCTCATTAGCATGAGCAAGAACTATGCTAGAAAGCAGTTTTTCTTATGTAGTTTTTGATGCTGATTCTGAAGATAATCATATTTTTTATCTACGTTGAGCAGTTCTGAAGATATGGGCATTTTGAGAATTTGCGAACAAAACCGTTGCAGTTGGTATGCAATGGTGGTTTGAAATGTTGCTCAATTCTGTCATATGCTAGATACGGAGCCATGGAATTAGCATCACCTAATGCAGTTTTTGCCGCTGATTATGAAAATTACCTCTATTATTCAATCGGACGGCTTCTGAGTGAGTTACTTAGGCCTGGTACCCTGTCATCCACATTATAAGAAATTTATCAAACAGGTGCGTGAAATAGTAACTGTTATATAAAGTAAAGTTTATTGCACACGAACTTGTTAGTAAGATGAATGTTCAAAATTGGCGACCAGGACAAAGTCAGAGGCTCCAGTGCAAAGCGGTTTGCTGGCAGTGCACTTACGCAAACCGCAATCCTCGATTACTAATTGTTAGTTTATCCTTAAATGCGCCCACCGAACGAGCAGCCACTTGCTCTTCCGTTAACAAATTCCTGGTTGTTTTTTTTTGGAAAGTTTTTTTTTTTTGTTTTCTGTTTTTGGTTTTCTTGTTTTGTTTCGGGGGGTTTTTGTTTTTTAAGTATAGAAATTTCTTGTTTTTTTTTTTATTTTTTTTTTTTTTTTTTAATTATTTTTTTTTTTTTTTTTTTTTTTTTTTTTTATGTGGTTTTTGTTTGTGTTAATTTTTTTGTTTTTGTGTTGTTTCGTTTGTGTTTTTGTTTTTGTTGTTTGAGGGTTTGTGTTTGTTTGTTGTTGTTGTTTGTTTTTTTTTGTTTCTTTTTTGATTTTAAGATGCAACTTTCTGCACTTCTTTCACAAGAATATGACAGAACCTTAAAATGAAAGGCTTGTAGAGCAGAAGTAAGGTCATTTTTGAAACCAGCGGTTCAAAATAGGTCGGATACACTATTTTTGATAGATAATTCGCTTCACAAGTGCCAAAGCGCAGACTATCTATTTCCAGATTACCACTCCTGAAAGCATGGATATTGAAGTAACTTTAGAGGTCTATAACTCGTGACAAGGTCATTGTAGCGCAAAAATAAGGTCATATTCTGAATCAGCGAAGAAAACTGCATATAACAGTTACTATTTCACGCACCTGTTTGATAAATTTCTTATAATGTGGATGACAGGGTACCAGGCCTAAGTAACTCACTCAGAAGCCGTCCGATTGAAAAATAGAGGCATTTTTCATAATCAGCGGCAAAAACTGCATTAGGTGATGCTAATTCCATGGCTCCGTATCTAGCATATGACAGAATTGAGCAACATTTCAAACCACCATTGCATACCAACTGCAACGGTTTTGTTCGCAAATTCTCAAAATGCCCATATCTTCAGAACTGCTCAACATAGATAAAAAATATGATTATCTTCAGAATCAGCATCAAAAACTACATAAGAAAAACTGCTTTCTAGCATGGTTCTTGCTCATGCTAATGAGCAGTGCCACTTTAGAAATATAGCCACTCGAAGATTTGGATGCAAATTTCTCCCGAACCAAAAGGAATCGAGCCAAACCGAGTTCATATTCGTAATCAGCGGGTAAAACTGCACCAGAATGGTGTGTTTGTTTTTTATTCTGAGCAAAAAATATTTTTTGACTGGCTTCAAATTGCAAAACACCCCCCCTACCCCCAAAAATTTGCCCCCGAAATAGGTTAATTTTGTTTGGCATTTTGCGTTTTATCTGTTTAGCAAAAATCAGCTTGACCCCGCATATATGGCAGAAGTTACAGCGATTTTTCGGAAAAAAAATCGAGTCGGAATTTCGCTAAATTTCGTAGTTTTCGGAGAATATCTCGCTAACCGGGTACGTTCCGGAAGCGCTGTGTGCAGCGTCTGAAAGGCAACTGTCAGGGCTATCCAACCATGTGCACGCCTATTCTGACTCTTGAGAAACGAGTGAATGGTGATCGTTTGAGTAAATGTCGAGAAAATGGCCGAAAAGGGGCTACCGACCCAACTTTGGGGGGGGGGTACAGCTCCGGTTCTAGGGGGTCGCTGGTGTTCGAACATGCACCGTTGGTGTTCGTTTGACATCTATTTTAACATATTTGGATACCAGCCGGATCCGCGAAAAAAAGTTGCTTGAACATCCTAAGTTGACTTTCTCGCAAAATGCATGTTAAATGACAGTTTTCCGAGTGGGGGTTTTTTTTTTTGTAATTTTTTTTTCAATTATTATTGGAAAAAATTTTTAAAAATAATTGTTAAAAAATTACTTTTTTTTTTTTTTTTGGTTTGGGTTTTTGTGTGTTGGTTTTTGGTTCCGTTCCTTTTTTTAATTTTTTTTTTTTTTTTCCGTGGGTTTCGTTTCGCTCCCTCTGGTGGGACTTGTGACATGTGGCAAAGGCAAGATAAGGTAATGCAGTGGTTGCAGATAATTATCGAAGGGTCCTCTCCGGATTGTCTTCCACTGATGGATATTAACCAATTGAACCTTGTTGCTGAGGTATCCCGGAAGGTAATAGCACCTCTCGCATGTCTAAACCTAACTCGTTCGTTGTGCAGGAAAAAACAGTTTATGGCGATCTGAGTAGCGGAGAACCTGTGATTTTGGTCGTTGACTGCGGACTGAAGTACAATCAAATTCGCTGTCTGCGAAAACGAAAAGCTTCTGTTATCGTTGTTCCCTGGAATCACCCAATTGATAGCGAAGGTATTGTTTCACACATGCAGTGTGTGTGTGAGTGGTTTAAATACTACTAATAGCAGAGTATTCAAGGCCGTCAGTTTCTGACTTTGCTGAGCACCTGTTTTTTCACTTCACCTTTTTTTCTAAACAGTTATATTTGGCCAAAATGCGAACCTATTTAGATTTCGATGGTTTGTTCCTAAGCAACGGCCCAGGTGATCCAGAGATGTGCGAGGAGACGGTAAAGAGCGTTCGGAAAGTGTTGAATTCTGGCTCCGCTATTCCTGTGATGGGAATTTGTTTGGGCCATCAGTTACTGTGCAGGGCGGCCGGTGCTGCTACCTACAAACTGAAGTGCGACAGTTAGTAGTGGTTAGTAGTAAGATGTAGGTATTAAGGTACGGCAACCGCGGGCACAATCAGCCGTGCACCCACATCGACAGCGGTCGGTGCTTCATAACCGCTCAGAATCACGGTTTTGCTGTGAAGGCTCACGACGGTTGTTTACCGAGCAATTGGTTGGAGCTGTTCGTTAACGAAAACGATGGCACAAACGAAGGTGTCATTCACGAAAGCAAACCGTTTTTCGGGTACGTACAACTTGACCGTTGCTAGGTAGCACGGACTAAAGATAGCAATGGTTTTAGCGTACAGTTCCACCCAGAACACACCGCCGGTCCTGTAGATACGGAAGTACTGTTTGACGTGTTCGTTGACACTGTTCGCGATTCTAGGCGCGGTGTTCTAAAGTCAGTTTCCCTTAAGCTTAATAAATTGGCTTGCAATCTTTGTTTAGACCCCTTTTACGTGACCGAATCAGACAAGCGTTAACATACATTCCTCCGAAACCAGTACTCGAGATAGCGCCCAAGAAGGTGTTGGTTCTGGGCTCCGGTGGCTTGTCCATTGGTCAAGCCGGTGAATTTGACTACTCCGGGTCTCAGGTGCTTCGTGTTTCAATGACTGTCTATGTCTATCTACACTCTTTCAGGCACTGAAAGCGTTGCGCGAAGCCAACATTCGTACAGTGTTGATTAATCCTAACATAGCTACCGTTCAAACTTCCGAGGGATTCGCAGACCGCACCTACTTCCTTCCTGTCACGAAGGATTACGTGCAACAAGTACTGGCTCAGGATTTTAGGTTCTGGTCCTTTCTGTATGATTGTTTCAGGTTATAAAAGCAGAACGGCCCGAAGGAGTTCTGCTTACGTTCGGAGGCCAGACGGCGCTCAACTGCGGCGTGGATTTGTGGGACGCTGGCGTCTTTTCCGATTACGGCGTGCACGTGCTCGGAACGCCGATCCAGTCGATCGTTTGGACCGAGGATAGGAAGGTGTTCGCCGAACAAATGGCAGCCATCGGCCAACAAGTGGCTCCTAGCAGAGCGGCTTACAATGTTCAAGAAGTGCGTTCCTCTTGCTAATCACCTGTCTTGCTTCTTTATTTGCTCTATGCAGTTGGGTGCCTGACTGTAGTTGATGCCAGAAACGAGCAGTATTATTTGAGGCGATCGAGGCGGCCAGTGAACTTGGTTATCCAGTTCTGGTGCGCGCTGCCTTCGCGCTCGGAGGTCTGGGTTCCGGTTTTGCCTCCAGTCTGTCCGAACTGAAGGCTATCATAGCTCAAGCGTTCGCGCACAGCTCCCAGGTGCTCATAGACAAAAGTCTGCAAGGTTGGAAGGAACTGGAATACGAAGTGGTGCGAGACGCTTACGACAACTGCATAACTGTATGTGGACGCCTTTTATTGGTCGTTTGTTTATTTGAGGCGTCGTGGTTTCAGGTTTGCAATATGGAGAACGTTGATCCGTTGGGCATTCACACTGGAGAGTCGGTGGTGGTTGCGCCGAGTCAGACTCTTACCAATTATGAGTACCAGACGCTCAGAGACACTGCAATTCGCGTCATCCGGCACTTGGGCATTGTTGGCGAATGCAACATTCAGTACGCTGTCAACCCTAATAAGCCGTCGGTAAACTATTTTGGTGCAATTGTAAAACAGTTAATTATCGTTGTCTGCAGAAACGTTGCAACCTTGGACAGGCAAAATTTCGAATTTGATATTAACCACTCTTTCTAATGTGAAATTTGTATGGAATTGACTGGTTGGTGGCACTGCCAGGTCGCTCCGACCACTAGGAAGGGCGCAGTTCGGGTTTCCTGAACCCTACTAAATGACGAAAAGTGGATTTGATTGTAGTTCTCGAACCTTTTAAAACGCAGGGATCTCATCTCGGACAGAAATGTTCTAGCATTTCGGCAGAGGGGGTAGTAAATTTTCAAATCTTGAGGGGTTTGCGACCTCTTAAGGGGTTGAGGGCATGGTAAGCCCTTGCTGTCAGAACTCAGTCTTAAAAATATTGGGTATTGGGTTTTCTGATATTGTTTCATCTCTAATACTAATACTAGTATTTAGCAAAATAATTTACAAAATCACGAGAAAATAAGTACTATTCAGGAAATCTCAGTGGTCGCAGCGACCTGGTAGTCACACCATTCATTTCCATACAAAATTTCACATTATATCAAAATGCCAGGACTGTTTATTCATTTAAATTTTTATTTAAATAGTTAATGCCAGGACTGTTTATTCATTTAAATCTGTACTTCGCCAGTATCTAGTCTAACGATGCATGCTTGATGTTTCTTTTTACCGCTCAGAAAATAGTGCTTGTATTCTATGTGCCCCCTGCTTTGGGAAAACCATTTGGGGCCAGACATGGCCTTTGGAGCCAAATAAATAAATAAATAAAATTTAAAAATTCGTCTCTCCAAGGTTGGAAGGCTTCTGCAGACAACGACAGGTGTACGACACTGGTTGGTACTCAGAGAATGGTATAATGGGATTGGTGGGTACCCTCTACGATCAACCACCGCAGTGGTACTATAAATAATGCGGTCCACAGTTGTTAGGGTCAAAAATTAAAAAAAGACTTTATTTTTAAAAAAAGCGTTTTTTTTGAAGGCTCAGAAAAAAATTTTTTTTGAAAAATCAATATGCAAATTAAAGGAAAAGTGGGAAAATTCACGTACATACATGCAATTTTTTGTAAATTCTTTGGAAGCAGCCAACATTTTATCCAGCGACCTGCATAATACTTCTTTTGCATTGAGCCTAACAGCGACTGCGTAAGAAATTCTTCCTTAGGATTCACCTAGAAGTGCCTCTAAAGACAATTTTCGGTGAAATTATGCAGTTACAGGCAGTGTTTAGAGCTGTATTGTCGTTTTCGAACAGGTTTCTCAACTGACTTAAGGTGCAAAAGTGGAAAATTGGTTGTAAGTATCTGTACTAGCATGGTGGACCCATTTAAGACGATTTTCAAAAAAAAATTTTTTTTAATTTAAAAAACAAAAATTTTTGGCCTTCAAAAAAATTTTTTTAACAACTGGCGGTACCACAACCTTTAAATGTCCTACCATGTTTCACCAGTATCGTGCCGTTAAGTTCCTGACTGATTGACTGACTAACGCTACTTTTCTGTTGTAGCGCGCCGCTGGTGATGTAGGATCCCAGATTTTTGAGGTAGTCTTTTGGCTAAGCTCTTCCATTGCCATAGCTGTAGCAGCTGGTGTGTCTTTATAGTACTACATAATCGAAGTGAACGCTCGGTTGTCGAGAAGCTCAGCTTTGGCGAGCAAAGCTACTGGCTATCCGCTAGCCTACGTGGCTTCCAAGTTGGCTCTTGGAGAGTCGCTGCCTCGGCTGCGAAATTCAGTCACCGGTGAGACGACAGCCTGCTTTGAGCCGTCGCTCGACTACTGCGTGGTCAAAGTGCCCAGATGGGACTTGAGCAAATTTGCCAGAGTCAGCACAAAGGTCTCTGTTTTCTTGGAGCTTCGGTCTGTTACAGTACCGACGGTTTAGATCGGAAGTAGCATGAAGTCAGTGGGAGAAGTGATGGGCATTGGTAGAAGTTTTGAAGAGGCATTCCAGAAAGCGCTGAGGATGGTCGACGAAAACGTCACCGGATTCGACCCGTTCGTCAAGACTGTCACCGAGCCGGTGTGTCTTTGTTTCTATTCTTTGACCTTTCCTTTGGGAAAACCCAACAACGCAGATATGGGCTGGAAAAAGTGGAGGGGTAGGAGAGGAGTGGCTATCACAAAAGGGGTAGGCCGATTTTGCGAAGAAATTGCCAAATTGTTATAAAAGTACGGGTATGGAGGACAACAGAGCGACCTCAGTCACAGAGGGGAGGGTTAAGCTAGCACAGTACTAATAGAATTTCAGCAGTTTATGCCCTTTAATGGACTCTACGCCAGCACAGGCCAGTAAACGAGCCGCAGGAATATAGTATCAGTACAAAGTTCGGCTGTTTCTTTTTCCCCCAATGTTATTGTTAGCCTATATTATTTATGTCATGAAAACAGTCATATATTATTTATGTCATGAAAACAGTTGTTCAGAGTATAGTCGGATAAAAAGGTTGATATTCCCTTAAAAGGGCGATTTCAAAAGAAATCGCAGTTAAATTGCATTTGCAGGAGTTGAAAGAGCCGACTGACAAACGAATGTTTGCTCTGGCAGCTGCCTTGCACTCCGATTACGACGTCGAGACACTCTACAAACTGACTCAAATTGATCGCTGGTTCCTGTATCGCATGAAAAACATAATCGACCATTACAAGATCCTAATTTCCATGAAATCAGTGAGCCAACAATATCATGGAAAGCGATTATAACGGAAGAAAACTGCTGCAGGTGCACGAAATAGATGAGACATTGATGCTGTGTCTCAAGCAGATGGGTTTTGCCGACAAACAGATAGCGCAACTGACGTCGAGGTGAGTAACGGCAGTGTATTAGGTCGATTATTTAATGTAGCAGTGTAATTGCAGCAACGAAGGAGCAGTGAGGTTGTTGCGTCAGAAGTTGGAAGTGTTTCCGTTCGTGAAGCAGATAGACACAGTTGCGGCCGAGTGGCCGGCCAGCACCAACTACCTCTACCTCACCTACAACGGCGCCGAGCACGACGTTCAGTTCGACTCGGGTGCGGTAGCTGTGCTTGGCTCGGGAGTGTATCGGATTGGCAGCAGCGTCGAGTTTGACTCTTGCGCCGTTGGTTGCGTCACTGAATTGCGAAAAGTCAGCCGCCGGTCTGCTCTACCTTCTGGTGACTGCCCAAGTGTTTTAGCTGGGTTTCAAGACAATTATGGTTAACTGCAACCCGGAAACGGTCAGCACCGATTACGACATGTGCGATCGATTGTACTTCGAGGAAATCTCATTCGAGGTTCCGGCTGTATGTGCTGGAGCGCAAACTGATCGTTATTGATTTAGGTGGTGACCGATATTTACGAGATGGAACGTCCGAGCGGTGTTGTCCTTTGTATGGGCGGTCAGCTGCCCAACAATATTGCAATGAGTCTTCATCGGCAGAAGGTGACTCTGACTGTAGCATTAGCATAATCTTACCTACTAGCCCGACATGGGCTAGCATTTCGGATGAGGGGGTGTTAAATTTTCAAATCCTGAAAGTGGCTGACGGGGCTAGCTGTAGCTGGGAGGGGGTTAGGAGATGGTAAACTAGAAAGTCGCATTTTTTTACTAAATTTAAGATTTTTAGACATTTTTTCGCTGGAAGCTATTCTGAGCTCATGTACTTTTGTAATCGTAATTTTCTATACAAATTTCTTCCCTAAAATTCCTGAGGGGGGTCAGGCCCCTGCTTTGCCCATGTCTGGTACTAGCGGTTACTACCCCTCCCCGTCCTGACCGAAACCATGCCTAACCTTCAAAAAACTGTGGAATGCAACGACATCAAAACTGCTTTCTAACTTGTTGGCCCGTCCTGGTGCATGTATAGGCTGTTGTGGTGTCGGAAAGAACGCCTCGACTTTAGGTTTCCATTCTCGGCACGTCTCCCGACTGTATCGACAAAGCAGAGAACAGATTCAAGTTCAGTCGTCTGCTGGACCGAGTGGGCGTGTCGCAGCCGCGCTGGAAGGAAATGACCGATATTCAGTCGGCCAAGGAATTCTGTTCTGAAGTGGGCTATCCGTGTCTCATCCGTCCGTCCTACGTTCTCAGCGGAGCTGCTATGAATGTGGCGCACTCGCATGAAGATCTCCAGTCCTTCCTTGAGCAGGCGTCTATTGTTTCCAAGGACTATCCTGTCGTGGTGTCCAAGTTTATTTTGGAAGCCAAGGTACAATACGCTTCTTCATCAATGTCCGTTCCAGCGTAATTGAGCGTAGATGTTTTGTTTGGTGCGTACGTGGGTAGCAAAGCGACTACAACTTGTCGCGTCTTGGCCATGGGTAGTGTACGCTATCCTGTTTGTCACGACGGCCCCGGCACTCGTGGAAGCGGTGTGTTTGTGGGTTCGAAACCTGACGAGGCGATGGGAAGTAGTGGACACAAAGCCCGACCCAGGCCGTCGAAAGTCAGCAATGGCAAGTAGATAAATGGGGACCAAACCTTAGCTGTCTTGCACACACCGACAGCAAAAAGGGTGGGTTGTTGTTAAGGAGGCTGCCGGACCTTGTGTCTCTTCCTGCTCTATAGCAGTTGGCTACTCCTAGTCCGAAAGGTAACTGGGTTTAGGTTTAGACTAGGCAGGCAGTGCAGCTTTTGGAGGACAGTTTGCAGTAAGCAGAGTTTAGGAGCTGGATGTGGATGCAGTGGCGTGCGAAGGAGCATTACTGTGCATGGCGGTCAGCGAACATGTCGAGAACGCGGGTGTGCACTCGGGCGACGCAACCTTGGTCACTCCTCCTCAGGATCTCAACCGTACGACATTGGATCGAATATATGATATTGTCTCTAAAATAGCCGAGAATCTCCAAGTGAACGGACCGTTCAATCTGCAGCTCATTGCCAAGGTGTCTTGAGGAACTTTCGATTACGTGGAGTAGTAGTAGATATATTTTCAGAATAACGAACTGAAAGTAATAGAATGTAACTTGCGAGTGTCCAGAAGTTTTCCGTTCGTGTCCAAGACGCTGGGTCATAATTTTGTGGCCATGGCCACGCGCGTGATCGTAGGAGAGGAAGTGCCGCCGATCGACGTGTTGAAGGGACGTGGCAAGGTCGGCCTCAAGGTGATCAAACAGTTCCGGTGCGCCCGTGCTTTCGGCTGTCTTAACCAGTGAAAGTGACAGGTTGCTCAGTTCTCCTTTTCTCGTCTGGCTGGGGCGGACGTCATGCTGGGAGTTGAAATGGCCTCCACGGGAGAAGTTGGCTGTTTTGGAGAAAATCGGTATGAAGCCTACCTGAAAGCACTGATAAGCACCGGGTTCAAAATCCCTCGCAAGTCGGTGTTTCTGTCGATTGGCAGCTATAAGGTGCGTAGTAGAGCAGAGGAAGATGACAAAATCAAGTAGCTGTGTTGTTTAGGCCAAAGTGGAAATGCTGCCGAGTGTGCAGGTGTTGTCTGAGCTCGGTTTTGACCTCTACGCTAGCATGGGCACTGCTGACTACTACAACGAGCATTCGATTCGGGTTGGTTTTGTGTCTTTCTCTTCATCTTATTCTGATGGTTGCAGGTGCAAGCGGCAGAGTGGCCGTTTGACGAGGGCGGCCCAGCCACTGCCAAGGCGTCGCACGGCATGCGAAGCATCGCCGACTACTTGTCCAATAAGGAGTTTGACTTGATCATCAATCTGCCTCTCAGAGGCGCCGGGGCCTACAGAGTGTCGTCGTTCATGACTCACGGATATCGGTAACATAGAATGGTGCCTGTTTCTGTTGATGCATCTGCTTGGCTGCAGAACTCGCCGAATGGCTATTGATAACGGCATCCCCTTAATAACAGACATCAAATGTGCCAAACTGCTGATTGAGGTGATGGTTTTGTTAGGTCTGTCTGTCGACTGAATGACTACGTATTTCTAGGCTCTTCGTAGACTGCGGGGTGCTCCTTGCTTGGCGCAGGTTGACTGTATGACTTCTCATCGCATGGTCAGACTTCCTGGTATTACAGCCTAAACTTAATAAAGGAGTTGGTTTAACTGGTGTGCTGTAGGTTTAATCGACGTGCACGTACATATGCGAGAGCCGGGCGCCACTCACAAGGAGTGCTGGACGAGCGGTACGCGAGCGGCTTTGGCAGGAGGAGTGACGATGGTGCTGGCCATGCCCAATACCAACCCTCCAGTGGTCGACCAACTCAGCTGGACGACAGCTCAAGAAGCGGCCGCTCCACAGGCCTGTTGCGACTATGCACTGTATTTTGGTGCCACCTGCGACAACGCCAACTTACTGCCAACCCTGGCCAAGCAGGCGGCAGGTCTCAAAATGTACCTGAACGAGACGTTTGCGTCGTTGCGACTCGACAGTGTTACTGCTTGGATGAGTGTAAGTCTACTTTGTACTCGTGGTCAGTGCCTTAGAAAGCAGCGTCAATATTGGGTTGCCTTTGCCGGTCCAGATTTGGAAAACTATTTGGAATCGAATAGTTTTTGGAATAATCGATAATTTTTGTTTCTCTATGTCCCCTACTGTCATATCGAGTGGTGTCTCTTCAGCATTTCGAAAATTGGCCGTCCGATCGGCCGATCGTGTGTCATGCTGAGAGTCGTACCGTGGCTGCAGTGATTGGCGTGGCTACGCTTTACGCAAGACCAATTCATATCTGTCACGTGTCGACTCGAGAAGAGGTCAGACATTTTTGGTCTGCAGTACGATGTATTGCCGACGTATCGATTTAGATCTCGATTATCAAACGAGCTAAGGAGCAGGGTTTGCCAGTTACTTGTGAGGTAGCTCCCCATCATTTGTTCTTAACCGCCGACGATTTGCCGGACGGCATGAAAGATGTGCGACCCCCGCTTGGAACCAAGGACGACCAGACGGCACTGTGGGAGAACTTGCAGTATATCGACTGTTTCGCAACCGATCACGGTGGGACTGAGTAACTGCTGCTCTAATTAATCTAAATACATGTTACAGCGCCACACACACTGCAAGAGAAGCTGAGTGCCAAGCCGCCGCCAGGTTTTGCCGGTCTGGAAACAATGATTCTTCTGCTGCTGAACGCCGTCAACGAGCGACGTCTCACTGTTGAGGTTTGACGCGCTGCTGCGGCTGCAGACGGTGTACCTAATGGCTACTTGTTTTTAGGACATTGTACTGCGTCTACATACCAATCCTCGTCGTATTTTCGGTTTGCCACTGCAGCCGCAGACATTCGTCGAGGTGGATTTGGACGAGCCGTGGCTGATTGACGAGCAGCCGGTCTACAGTCGGGCTGGCTGGACGCCGTTTGCCGGAATGAAGGGCTGCGGCCTGGTCAGACGAGTGGTGCTGCGCGGCGAGGAGGCCTGCATAGACGGACAGGTAATAAATACTCGGCTTGGCTTGTTTGCATTATTTTGTTCTGTTGTCAGGTTATCATACAGCCTGGATACGGGTTGAATGTTCGTACAGATTATTCTTCGGTTTCTTTGCAAGTCGACACTACCGACAATTTGCAGGCCAGCTTTGAGATGACTGGTAGGCTTTTGCTTTGAAAATACGGTACTGAAGAGAAAAGCAATAGTAATAATTAGAGTGCGAACAATACCTAAAAAACCCAATACCCCAATACCCAATACCAATACCTGAGACCCCCAATACCCCAATACCCAATACCCAATACCCAATACTTGCGTAGCTGGGGCAAAAATTTCATTTCAGTGGACAGGTACATTCTAGTTCTGTACCCAAGTTTTTTGGCGCTGCAATTAAAATTTTTAAGAGGCTGGTTGGGCCACTGCCCAAGCAGGCCGAGAAAATTTTGAAAAATTAGCCTTTCAGAAAGCATTTAGAAGCCGTTTAGGCGAAAAATTAGCAGAAATTAACAGTTTTGGTACTTAATATTTCGTAATTCAGTCGTGTTTCTTACTTCCGGCGATTTTTTCCTAACTCGGCCGAAATTGTGTGTACCACCGCAACCGCAATAGCCATGGGTACGGTGCTAGTACATTACGGTGACATTATTTTAGATAAGAACAGAGAAATTAATTACTGGTATAGCGTAGCGCTTAGAAAAGCATTACACTTTTTGGAAATTCTACTACGTTTAGTTGATTAGGCCGTCCATAAACGATGACATTCCAGAAGGGGAGGGGGTCGGCTGAAATGCGACGATAGACGACACACCAGGAGGCGGAGGGGTTAGCAAAGAATTCGCTTTTTTCGGAATTTTAGAGAACTTTGATTGTATTATTTTCAATTTAAGTACATTCTGTGAAAGGTTTCTACAATGCGGAAAAGCGCCCCAGAGTGGTTGTAGGGATTTATTCTATTGATTGCGCAGTATGCTAACAAGAAAACATGATAGTTCTGTATGTACTGCACTTTTATCGGGAGGGGGTAAACCGAAAACGATGTCGCTTAGGGGAGAGGATCCGCAAGAAACGACGCAAGGCGATTTTGGGGGAGGGGGCTCCGAAAAATCGGGATTTTGAATGACGTCGTTTATGGACGGCTCCTTAACGCCAAAACAGCTTACTAAACCGAATCATCGATCAACTTTTTCGATTTTTTCAGATCAATTTTTCAGGTCAACATCGATTTTTCTCTATTTTTAATTGTCCAATTTAGTATTGGGTATTGGGGGGTAAAAACCCCAATACCCAATACCCAATACCTGGAAAACACCCCAATACACCCAATACCCAATACCCAATACCCAATACCCGTTCGCACTCTAGTAATAATAATGTCTTGCTTGCTTCTCGTCTTTTTGCTTTCTGAGATTTCTAAAATCTTAGTATTTTCCTGCTTACTAGAGTGTGGACCCTGACACGTCACGTTCGTCTGTGAACCGAGACGTGGCTTAAAATCATTGTTGCATGTAAGTTTAGAGCCAAGCCGGCGAGCGATTGGTTTGCAGAGAGCAACAAAATGTTCACTGTTTTTAAAATTTTAAAAGGTTGTGTACGGACCGAACGCCCAATGGCTGACTATTTCAGAAACGTACCGGTCAGTGCTGCAGGAGTTGACGGCTCGCAAGCGTCCCACCAGTCCCTCTCCCCATCCACGAATAGAATTGCCGAAGGCCGATCGCGCCGAGACGTCGTTTGCTGCTCTTCCGCCCGCCCTCTTATCTCCCAGACGCCAGTTGTCGGCACATTTGAGTGCTCAAGACGCTGCTGGATTAGTGAAGATGGCATTTTCTGCCTCTCCTTTATTGGACCGCCACGTTCTCTACGTTGAAACCTTCACTCGTCATATGGCACGTTGAACCCGGAAGTTTGTGGTTCTGAAGAATAGTAACATAGACTGTTTAGCTGAACGAAGTCTTTGCCTTAGCCGACTTGTATCGCAGTGCCGTCAGTAGACGCGAACCGCTGGACACTGTACTCAAGGTAATCTTTTTCTTTTACAGTCTGGCGCTTGACCACATATTGATAATGTACGTAATGTTCCTCCACCTGACAGGCAAAACCCCCTACCCGTTACATGTATATTTTGGCATTTTATGTGTCTAAGTTATAGAACATTTGCGAAAAATTGGCCCAAAACTTGCTTTCCAGAACAATCGGTCAAGACTACCTATGTTAGTTTCTTACTACGCTCCTCTGTTTGTTGACAGGGCTTTGTGATGGCCAGTTTGTTCTACGAAGTCAGTACCCGGACCAGTTGCTCATTTGCGGCGGCTATGCAGCGATTGGGAGGCACTGTGATCGGAATCGACAGTCAATCGTCTTCAGTGAAGAAAGGAGAAACACTGGAAGGTCGGTGGGCTCAGTTTCGGTCGGCCACCATCATACATGTGCATGGTCGGCGGCTCAGGGAGGGACGGCCAGGTCTCCGTGCGTAGTTGCCTGGATATAGGTGCAAATTTCGGCGGGAAATTTGAATTTTCGCCCAAAATTTTGGCGGGAAACTTGAATTTTATCCAAAATTTTGGTTGAAAATACGAAATTTTCGGTTAAAATTCAAAAATTTGCGGTAAAAATCAAATTTTCGACAAAAAATTGCCAAAAAACCACTTTTCTGATAGAAACATTGTCAAAAAATCGAAATTTTCCAGGAAAATTTGAAAAGATTTCGGGTTTGGTGCGTAGTTGCCTGGAGGAAGGGTGCGTAGTTGCCAAAATTGATTTCTGTTGCTTAAAAACGCATCTGGAGGCTTTCTAGCAGCCTCTAGCAACGTTTGGTAGATTTTCATTTTCGTCCCCCCCTGTCCCCCCCTGGGCACCCCCCATGCACATGTATGGCCACCATTGGTACTGGTTGGTTTGTAGACTCCGTGACGGTGATGTCGTCGTATGCCGACGTAGTGGTCATTCGACATCCAGAACGGGGTGCGGCTGAGCGAGCGTCGGTGGTGTCTCGTCGACCGGTGATCAACGCCGGTGACGGAACTGGCCAACACCCAACTCAGGCACTTCTCGATGTCTACACGATCCGCGAGGAAATCGGCACCGTCAACAACATGACCGTGAGCTGTTAGATTTAGACCAGCTTAAAGTAGGTTACTATTATTGACAGCCTTACCTCCAAACTTTCAGTAAAAACTTGAGCCATAGGATAATTTCATGCCTTATCATGGGTGTAACAAGACATCCTCCGAAGCTGGAGGGATAGGGTGTGAGACGGATAGGGTTCCAGTATCAAAACTTGAAATGTTGAACTGAGGTGGTGAGGTACAGCTGAAAAATAGCTGTTTTACAAGCAAGTTTAGTGCCTGAATTTGTAAAAAATATTGCTAAAGCTTGGCCCCGACTTGCTCCCCAGGAAAATGGGGCTTGAGGTCCTGAGTTTGGTCCTTGTCGCTTTTGCGTTACAGACCATTTACATGCAAACATAAAAACCGAACACTCTTTATGGTGCTCGGACATGTGGGCGGTTCGTTTAGGGCAACACTAGCATAAGTGCCTGTGCCATTACAGTTGTGATGAATACTGTTGTGCCATTAAGTGATTGTCTCTAACCGTAGATTGTGTAGATCGCGATGGTGGGGGATCTAAAGAATGGCCGCACCGTGCACTCACTGGCTCGTCTGCTTTGTCTGTACTCCGGTCTCACCTTCAATTACGTCAGTCCGTCTGGTCTGGAGATGCCGTCACCAGTCTGCGACTACGTAGCTTCCCACGGCATCAAACAGGTCTGCACTTCCTAACTAGCCAACTGCCTTATGTGGCAGACGTTCGGTTGCAGAAGTGCTTTGCAACTCTCAGAGATGCACTGCTGGACGCTGACGTGGTCTATGTGACGCGCATTCAACAGGAGCGCTTCGCGTCGCAGCACGAATACGACCGGTGCAGAGGGCAGCTGGTGATTACGCCGAAGCTGTTGAACGAGGCAACGCAGCATCGAGGAGGAAACGCATGCAAACTGATCGTCTTACACCCGCTCCCTAGGATCGACGAAATTCCGGCTGAACTCGACTCGGACCCTCGCGCTGCCTACTTTCGACAAGCTGAGTACGGAATGTACGTGCGCATGGCTCTACTAGCCATGGTACTCGGCAAACACTGATTCTCTTTGCTCGTTACTGCCGTTTTTGTTGGTTGTTAAGTTTTCTGCTCTCCTTTGTTACTTGTTCTTGTTCTTGTTCTTTGTTGAAGACTACATTCTGTCTTACGTGATACTGGTACAATTTGTTGTTGTTGGTCATGGCTAGTTTACAACACTAACTAGAGTGTCGTGGCGGCCCCGGCATCTGCGAGACTTGGTAGTAAATGAAATTTAGTTGGCTATCGTTTCTTGGCTACTGTGGTTGAGCCATTCGTATAGTGTACGCTTTGCCTTTTAAAGAACGTTTTACTAGTACACCTCTTGTCAGTACCGTATTTGGTATTGGCTGCTTGGAGAGACAGTAATGCTACTGGCATGCATTTGTCGGAAAAATCGGGTGTACATATGAGGTTCCACTGGTGAAAGGTCGATTTCCCAAAAAGGCGCAAATCGCTAAAAATTTTCTAAAAAGTTCGGCAAGGGAAGGGTTAAGTCGTGTATGGTACTAGTAGCGTATTGGTCTCGTATGTCTATAATTCGGTTGCTCGGTCAGCTTACTGAGTGGTGGTCTTTGCAGTATGAGCCATCACAAGGTAAGGGTTGCGCTGCTGCTGCTGACTCAAGCTAAATCGTTAACGAGCTCTGGTTCGGCTCAGTTGTTGCGCTATGTCAGCGGACTGGTGAACGACAGGCTCTACGTGGCAGTAGAACAGTCAGCCGTGACTAAGCCCGAATCTTTATTCGACTTTGCGGCCAGCTTCTACACGCATGCACACGCAATTTGTTCTCAACTGGATGTGCGTATTTTGGTGAATAACCTGAAATCCAATCTGCCACAGCAGTCTGTTCATTCTAAACGCTGCTACGACCAAGTATTCCTGGACGATTCAGCTGCTGCTTCGGTTTCGTATTTGGTGCCAAGTAACACTAAAACGCTGTGTGTCCCCGATGATCGGTCTGTCTGTGACGCGTCCGCAGAAGTGTTAGCGCCCTGTCTTCCTTTGCTGCAATGTCTGCCCGGCTGCGAGGCAATGGCATCACCTGGCTTCTACGATGGGGTTGTGTTAGGAGGCACATTTGACCGTTTGCACAATGGACACAAGATTCTCTTGTCCGCCGCCGCCTTACTATCGTCTCGCAAGTTTTGCTGTGGGGTTACTGATGGACCAATGCTAGACAGTAAGGTTATGCTGTATCATCGTACCTTGCCTTTGTTTAACCCTGCGTAAAATAACTTGCAACCAAAGAGCGACACCATATGGTTTCTCCAGAAACTTTGATGAAATCAAGTCAGGAGTAATGGTACTAGTAGTGCGTTAAATCCCTCGCTGTACTAAACTAAAACTGATCTGTTGCATTGCAGTCAGGGATTTCTTGACATATGCTATTGTACCTGAAGCTTGTATGGTATCGGTACCGTACAGTATACGTGTTTGAGAATCCCCTAACTGTTTGCACAATTGTGTCCATATTGTACTTGTATTTATTTGTAGATAAGCTACTAAATGAGCTGATTGAGCCAATCCAGGAACGAATCGATTCGGTGCTGGAATTTGTGCAGGACATAGATCCCTCCCTTACGTACGTACGTACGCACACGTTGATTGTGAATTTTATTCCATTTCTTTTGTGCAAAATGGTCTCTGTGCGTATTTTAGGTGCAAAGTGGTGCCAATATTGGATCCGTATGGTCCTTCAATTGTTGATACGGATCTGGACTGCATTATTGCCAGCAAAGAGACAGAACGAGGTGCTCACAGAGTGAACGAAAAGCGAACAGCTAAGGTCTGCTTAAAGTTAAAAACTAAACAACTCGCATGTCTAGTTGCAACTGACGTGCGATAAGGCGTTGATTATGCGGGTGGTTCTGACACCATCTGGGTCGTTTTTGCGAGAGTATAGTTGCCGAAGCATTCAACCGATCTTGCGCAGAGACTTCCATTAGCTTCCCACCCGACGATGATACCCATTTATCAACCATCACTGGCTTTGCGTCGTCTACTTCCAGTCAAACTGGTTTTGAGCCCATAAACAACCGCTCTCGCAGATGCTGTGTGTGCCTGCTTTGGTGTTGAACCGATTTATAACCTAACCGCCTAGTCTGTAGATGTTTCATTTACTTACAGTGAACTCCTGCTTCTCAGTGGATACTTAGATTTTTGCCCGCTACTATGAAAAGCCTATTTTGGGAGCAATGGCCTAGCTTGCCAACCAAACTGGTTTCCATGTAAACTGTAATCCCCATAGCATGGATGTAATCGTCGGGTGTGCATGCTAGGTAAATCCGATCCGATGCATACATGGGCCGGGGGGAAGGGGGGTATACCCCTCCCCCTCGGCCACCCACCCCCCTCCCGGAGGGGGGAAGTTTTCGCTCATTTAAGGCAAAATAGGCGTTTTTTTGCCTTTTTTCGGGGGACCCCCCCCCCCCCCCCCGAGGTCTCCAACCCCCTACCCCCCTCCGGATTTTTCCGGCCCATGTATGGTCCGATGATGATTAAAATGCTTTAAATATCGACTGTTTGGCGGTTTTCAGAAGCTCTCTAAGCTGTCTGTCTTTATCATTGGGTTGGCAGAGGAAGAGTCGGACCTGTGCGACGAAACAAAGATTAGTTCTAGCAAGAACCGCCGTCGTCTGCTTGGCTCATTGCTCAAGTGCCCGACTGTAGGTGGTGTGCGTTTGGGTAGCTTTGCAATCAGTGTCATCTTTACAGCCCAAACCGCTTGTTTCAAGACCGTATGTAGTTGGTCTAAGTGGGGGAATAGCCAGCGGGAAGACTAAGATTTGCAAATATCTTTCCAACTACGGTGCTGAAGTTATTGACTGTGATGCCTTAGCTCATCAGGTTTATCTACCTAACACCGAGATCTACCACAAGTAAGAAGGAACGGATTGCCGTGATTTCTCATTGATTGGGTTGCTTCAGACTAATTGAAACGTTCGGCAAGCAGATTGTTGGACAAGCGGATGGCAAAATTGACAGAAAGGTGCTTGGGTCTATAGTGTTCGAGGACGAGGCAGGAATCTGTTCACTTGTCTGTTGGTTACCAAACAAGGAAGGTGTTTTGGTTTAGGTTGAGCGCCATAAGCTGAACAGGATCGTGTGGCCAGCTATTCGTGAGAGAGTGGACCAACAAATCGCTACCAGCAGTAAGCATTTTCTCCTACAAACCGTTCACTCTTCTCAACGTTGCAGAAGAAGCTGTGGTGGTGTTGGATGCAGCATTGCTTCTTGAAGCTGGCTGGGAGACAGTCACTGACGAGGTTTGGGTAGCGGTGGTGCCACGAAAGGAAGCTGTGACACGTTTAGTTCACCGTAATAATCTCAGTCAGCAGCAGGTAGTTCTCCAGTTTACATTTGAAGATTTTAGTTAGTAACTGATCAAACAGATACATTAGTTAACCGTCCAGACTCTACTCTCACTGCTTGCTTGTGTTGTCTCCTACGTACGTATAATAACCTCCCTTCACTATGTACAGTTCATGCGTACGTACCTGAAATAGTAATGTGCTTTTACAGGCCGGCACTTAACGCCGTTTATGGTACTGGCACCATATACATACATGTATGGTGCCGGTACCCAGGCTAGTGGCACCTTATTGGTACCACTACCATATATGGTACGAAATCTGAACGGAGTGTGGTACCGGTACAGTACCAATGCCAAGGTAAGGGTACCATGGTACCACTACAGTGGCCGAACGTAAGGTACCATATGGAGCCACTTACCTAGGTACCGGTACCATAAAGGGCGTTAAGTGCTTGACTGTTTTAGGCTGAGCAGCGTGTGGTGTCCCAGCTGACCAACTCTCAAAGAGTGGCTCAAGCCAACGTAGTATTTTGTTCGGTATGGGACTATGATGTCACTGAAGCTCAGGTACATATCATGATCGGTGCGTTCAAAAGTCTTTAACACCCATTTTAAGGTTAAACGTGCGTGGAACGATCTACAGACGCGTCTCAGGCAAAGAAAGTTTGATCGGTTAGGATGACTTATACACTAAGTTCATTTTAGAGGCTGTGTTAACTACGTACAGTATGTGTAAAGTATGGTGGAGTTTATTGCTGTACATTTTACATCTACCTACGTACGTATGTGCGTTTTCAGGTTGCGTAATACAGTTCCACTATTTCTAGCTTTCAGTCTCGTTTAGTATGACTGGAGGTTTTTATGATGGCAAAGGCTCTAGTGTGCGAATGATTTCTTGTAGCTGATTGGTGGCATGCACACCAGTTTTCCATTCGCAGGTTAAAATTGATAAATGGACTGCTCACGCATCCTACCTGACGAAGTCATGACGAAGCGTAGGTCTCAAACCACAGGCTTAAGAGTCAGTCTCTGATTCGATCGAGTCTTGGTATGTCAAGTTGAAAATCGAGCTTTTGCGTAGAGACCTGTGCGTTGGTGTACTAATAGGCATTCATGAGTTATGTTAAACCTGCAAAGGGTTTATGGATTTGACGCTCCATTCCCGAGATACAAGCCGCCAAAAATCGGCCCGCTTAACTATGGGACCAAAATTCTCAACTCGAATTTCTTTTGTACCAATAAGAGTTGGGACTAAAAAATTGGGGATTTTAGGTAACTTTTTGAGTAGTTTAAGAATTTTTGGTCCAAAATTATTTTTGAGTAAAAATTTTTTTTGCGACCACCTTTGGCCGGCCCTAGCTCGTCTGGAACCCCCCTACACAGTTTTTTTATTTCAGGATTTTGTAGCGCTATCAATTTGCCAGACTATGGTGTAAAGCATTTTGGGCTGCGACCCGACATTCGTGAGATATTCGCATCCGAATGGCCAAAACCATGCAGAATTTGCTAGTTTTGCAGTACACAAAGCTATGATGCCGGATTACTTTCATTATAATAAGAGTTGGGACAATAAAATTGGGGATTTTAGGTAACTTTTTGAGTAGTTTAAGAATTTTTGGTCCAAAATTATTTTTGAGTAAAAAATATTTTTGCGACCACCTTTGGCCGGTCCTAGCTCGTCTGGAACCCCCTACACAGTTTTTTTTATTTTAGGATTTTGTAGCGCTATCAATTTGCCAGACTATGGTGTAAAGCATTTTGGGCTGCGACCCGACATTCGTGAGATATTCGCATCCGAATGGCCAAAACCATGCAGAATTTGCTTGTTTTGCAGTACACAAAGCTACGATGCCGGATTACTTTTATTATAATAAGAGTTGGGACTAAAAAATTGGGGATTTTAGGTAACTTTTTGAGTAGTTTAAGAATTTTTGGTCCAAAATTATTTTTGAGTAAAATTTTTTTTTGCGACCACCTTTGGCCAGCCCTAGCTCGTCTGGAACCCCCCTACACAGGTTTTTTATTTCAGAATTTTGTAGCGCTATCAATTTGCCAGACTTTGGTGTAAAGCATTTTGGGCTGCGACCCGACATTCGTGAGATATTCGCCTCCGAATGGCCAAAACCGTGCAGAATTTGCTAGTTTTGCAGTACACAAAGCTACGGTTTTGGCCATTTGGAGGCGAATATCTCACGAATGTCGGGTCGCAGCCCAAAATGCTTTACAACCAAGTCTGGCAAATTGATAGCGCTACAAAATTCTGAAATAAAAAAACCTGTGTAGGGGGGGTTCCAGACGAGCTAGGGCTGGCCAAAGGTGGTCGCAAAAAAAATTTTTACTCAAAAATAATTTTGGACCAAAAATTCTTAAACTACTCAAAAAGTTACCTAAAATCCCCAATTTTTTAGTCCCAACTCTTATTATAATAAAAGTAATCCGGCATCGTAGCTTTGTGTACTGCAAAACAAGCAAATTCTGCATGGTTTTGGCCATTCGGATGCGAATATCTCACGAATGTCGGGTCGCAGCCCAAAATGCTTTACACCATAGTCTGGCAAATTGATAGCGCTACAAAATCCTAAAATAAAAAAAACTGTGTAGGGGGGGTCCAGACGAGCTAGGACCGGCCAAAGGTGGTCGCAAAAATATTTTTTACTCAAAAATAATTTTGGACCAAAAATTCTTAAACTACTCAAAAAGTTACCTAAAATCCCCAATTTTTTAGTCCCAACTCTTATTGATACAAAAGAAATTCGAGTTGAGAATTTTGGTCCCATAGTTAAGCGGGCCGATTTTTGGCGGCTTGTATCTCGGGAATGGAGCGTCAAATCCATAAACCCTTTGAAGGTTTAACATAACTCATGAATGCCTCTTAATGCACCAACGCACAGGTCTCTACGCAAAAGTTCGATTTTCAACTTGACATAGGGATAAGGGCGGAGACTCGATCGAATCAGAGACTGACTCTTAAACCTACTGGACATCTGTACGATGATTTGAATCAACCATCTATGTGCAAATGAACGAGTAAGGGGTTTTACTTTGAACACCTGCCTAGCCTAAGGTTAGTACAGAGAGAATAGAGTAGAAAGCAAATCAGTTTTGGCTGCAGGAGTCGGGCTCTCGCATACTGCTGCTGGTAGTGGTTGTTGCCAGGTTCTTGGGTCGGGCCATGCCAGGCACATTAACACCAGCCAACACTCCACAGCCCTTGCAGAACAGAATCAATGACTTGGTCAGAGCTTCATCCTACACACTGCACTGCACTACACACGCTGCCCTATATACAATGCTTACGGCTTCGGACATGACGTCGCCGACGTTAGACACCACAAACAATGTACTTCTGGCGCGGTCCATTGCTCGATGCATGGTGTAAACGGTGTGCAAATGTTTAGCGCGACCTCCCACCACCAACAGCGAGTCTACTCTGCAATCAACTGTTCAATGCAACGGCCAACAGCTGAGACCACTGACTGCAAATCGTGCGCCAATGTGCGTGACAGGTCGGTACGGTTGAGAAAGCTCTTCAGCAATTTGCTCAGATTGATGGCGTTCCGAGCGCGCAACTGTTCCACGTATTTGGCCACCTTTGTTGATCCTTGGGCGCTCTACCAACAACACAGTTAACCGGACAGAACTGCACACACTCTACTCACCTCTCCGAACTTGTGCGTCTTCAGATACTCGATGACAGGCGAAGTTACTTTGCCCTTGTTTATCAAACCTTTTACCAGCGTCTGAACTGCAATACTGTAGGTAGGCATAGTACTGTACAACTAACCCTGTCCTTTATGTATTCTGTTGGTCCAGCAACTGTAGATGTGCAGTGAAGTAAACAGATTCCCATCACTCGTTCGGGGTACATAATCTAAAGCAGAACGATGTACAGTACGTATGAATGACGAAGCCAACCGCAAATCGGCACACGATGTTGGCGCCGGCCCCGTCTCCCATCCCAATGCATGTATCGATGTTTAAGGTGTCGAGCACTTTGAGTAGGTCGTTGGCTATTTGTCGCAATAATGGGTAACTAAACATGCACCAGGTATGGCATCAAACACACTGAACAGTTCTTACTTGGCAGTCATAGTTTCGGCATTGTCTTCCTGGCCGGGTAAACAGACGTGGGCGAAAATCGCCCGTTCCCGCACCTCATCCATAGGTCTCGAATTGACGTAGTTAACGAAGCTGTTGTCTAAATGAAACAAACGTTCGTGAGCATCTGACAAATAGTAGAGGAACTACGATTGGATCCCATGTCATGGACGGTGATGAAATATGTCTTGCCGCGCCTCTGTTCAAGCGACCCCTGGACGAAAACCTTCAGTCGGCCGCACGAGTCCGTGTCCACAATAATCAACTGCAACTGAAGATAAAGCAAACTCAGCTTCGAAACAACAAACTGTACTTGTAATTTTGTCTGCGCCATAACACAAACGACCACCAGTAAAATAAAACAATGATTTTGCTATGAAACATTCCGTATATATTAACCAAAAATGTATAATAAGGGAAAGAATGTACCACTCCGCGGCCGGCCGCTGGCAGAGCTAGGCCATGCGCTGCAACAAAATTGCTGGAGGGTGACCCATTTGGACATTTTCCTATTTGTCTTAGTGGAAAACTCCTGTACCGTTTAAAATCAAAACTATACACTGCATCTCAGTTTCAACAAGGTGAACAAGCAACAGCAGGAAAAGAAGCACAAGCAAGAATTTTCTCTAACTTTTTCCCTAACATGAACACATTCAGTAGTTTTCTATTTGCCGATCTACTGTCATTCTAGAGACTGACTTTTTTGTGGATACTTGGTTACAGCCCTACTTTAGCTATATGCGTAGCGTAACCAACCTTGGTTGGGTATACAATGTATATCCTGGCAGCACATCAGGCCCAAGGCCAAGCGGGGAAAGATAATGGATAATGGATTTATGGATGAATATGTCTGAGGCTAGTAAATTCCTAGTAAATTGCTAGCAAATTCCTAGCAAATTTCTCGCTCCCTCAATCCGAAATAAACAAACAATTTATTTGCTTGGCGGCGCTTTGCCCAAGATTAGCTTGCTAGGTAGGAATTTGCTATTTGCTACCGATTTCGCCCAAAAAATTAGCTTGCTATTTGTTATTAACTTGCTGGGAAACAGTAATCCTAAGCCCTCAGCCCAAACCTGAGCCTGATGGCGCAATTGTCAGACTACATTGTGAGAATGAGCTGCGCGGCATGCTGGCTTCCGTTTAAAAGAATTAACGATTTGGTTTTGGCGCCTTGATGTTCATCTTTCACTTTGTGAACCGGGACGAAACGGTCGGGTGGTGGTGTACCCGCGTTCGTTTTATGGCTATGCTGTGTGTAACAAAATTGTCAGTATCGGTGGAAATCGTGTATCAAGAGAACTGACGTCCAACAAAAAGTTCAGATTTAAAATTGCCATTGCCCACCGAAATCAGGCGGATATGCGGAATCGGCCGGCATGGTATGCGCTGGACATCCCTATAGCCCCAACCCAAAGATCAAAAACACTAAAACAGTTCTGCCTGACTACTTCTAGGTACCGTAGCAAGCAATGACCGTCCATGATTTCCACTGATATTGACCATTTTTCAAAACTCCTCTTGAAAACAACCTGACAGAAATGAGCATTTCTCTGGGTGCTACCTCACTCACACATGTGCTGCTATGTAGGTAGAATTCGAAAACTCAATCATGAGCTTTCAGAATCTGTAATAAAATTTATGGCGATTTTTGTTGTTTCAAAAGTAATCGACCGCAAGCCATCGATCGATCACGATTTTGTCAGCTTTCATGAAAATGAGTGTTTCTCTGGTGGGAGGGCTGCCTGGTTCAGACTCGTGCTACGCAGCATTCAACAGCTCACAGAACCGAGTCACCCTTGGTCATGGGTAGTTTACGCTATCCCGTGTGTCACGGCGGCTCCGGCATGTGAGAGAGGTTGTTTGTGGGTTCAAAACCGGTCAAAGCGACTGGAAGTAGCCGACGCAAAGGCCAACCCAGGCCGCCGAAATTAGTGACGGTAGTAGGTATATAACCGAACCCGCGCTGCCGTTGCACCAAATAGCGGAGGGGCAAGGTTGTTTGTAGGCAGGGTTGCCCAATTGAAAGGCTCTGAAAAGAGCGCGGGCTGTCCTGAGCTGTTCGAAAGGACAGTGGAACTAAAAACCAAATCGAAACAAACAAAACCGAATCGGCCGATTCTCTCCCAGATGGTGCTCGGTTTAGCGAATCGGAGCAGACTGGTACATGTGGCTGGACAGGATGCTCAGGTGTATCGAAGAAGCACCACAGCTGAAATCATTGCAATCTGAAGGAAAATCGACAGTTTAATTGATTTCCAAACTGAATCGGCCGATTCTCGGGAGAGTATTTCGGCATGGCGATTCGGAGTTGGCCGGAAGAGATGTGAGTGAGAGCAACAAAGCACTTTGAAGAAGCATCACAACTTGAAGAGCTGAAATCGTTGCAATCTGAAGGAAAATCGACAATTTAATTGATTTCCTAACTGAATCGGCCGATTCTCGGGGTAGTATTTCGGCATGGCGATTCGGAGATGGCCAGAAGAAATGTGAGTAAAAGCACAAAGCACATTGAAGAAGCATCACAGCTTGAAGAGTTGAAATCGTTACAATCAGAAGGGAAATCGTTAGTTTCAGTGATTTCCAAAGTGAATTGGCCGATTCTCGGGATAGTATTTCGGCATGGCGATTCGCAGTTGGCTAGAAGAGATGTGAGTGAAAGCACAAAGCATATTGAAGAAAGAAGTGTGACAGCCTGAAAACGTTCTGCCAATAGCACAAAATTCAGCGCCCACAGCGTTACCTGCCGGTGCGAACGGCTAGAACGGTTAGACGGCTAGAAGAAACCGAATTGCCTTATTTGGGTGCGTAGTTGGTATATCCCACCCAAAGTGGTCCATATAGACCATATCAAAGGCGTACGGTACCGAAGTGGCCCAAACGCGATATAGCCCCGTGCTTCGTCTATCTACGATTCTACAGTCTAAAAACAGCATTGTAAGACAACCAGACTCGAAAAGATGGTATGTAAAGTGTCTTGAAAACTGAAACTTTTGCTCTGCTTTAAGTCTATAGGTTATTGGTTGCACTTCCACAACAGACTAAACATGGTTACTAATAGTGATCCGCTAGCTAACCAGGCAAGATACGGAAATGAATGGGGGTTTAAAGTATTTTGAAATAGCTATCGATTGGTGCGCACTGCGCATGTGAAAGCTGTCGGCTTAGATATCGGCAAACAGCATACGTTTGAATTTCGGTCGTTAGAGGTCCAAAAATTTGCCAAAAACGGCTGGTGATCCAACTTTGAGGTGATGTGTGTAGTTCCGGTTCTTGGGGGTGTTTTTCTTCAATTATTCCGATCGTTATCGTACGTAGTCTAGTTTATGCTCATGAAATTTTAGCCGGATCCATGAGATGAACTCCCTTGCCCTCAGCCCATAGTTAATTAAGTTGACTTTCCCGCGAAATTCATGTTAATAAAAGTTCTTCTTTAAGAGGTCATAGACATTGATAAAGCCAACAAAAATTGCAAATCAAGCAACTGGGACAGCTACTGTGGTAGGGTCCACCAAACAACAGAGAGCGAACTAAATAGGGTAACAGGTTTTGCTTGTTCGTAGTCATCTCCTATTACACCGCATGGCGATTCGGTGTGAGCCCTCGGGACCAAACATACGTGGACCGCGGGGCAGGAAGTTAGGGAGAGGTACCCCTCCCCTCGCCGGCCAATACCACCTCTTCGGCCGGCCATACCCCCGAACCCCCTCCCGGATGATACTCTGTATCACCTACCCTGGGCCGTCAGCCCCTCAATCTACCCCCCTCAGCCGGCCGCTACCTCCCCCTCAGGAATTTTTTGGAAGAATTTTGTATAGAAAATTATGATAAAAATATGCTTGGATCAGGTGTAAATGAGCTCAGAATAGCATATTTTAACTTATTTTAATGAAAAATAACACAACAACTTTTGATTTTAGCCAAAAGTCGGACTTTTTGGCTTACCACCCTCTCAGCCCCCTCAGCCGCTCCTACCCCCGTCAGGAATTGAAAATTCAAGCCCCCCCCGGCCGAAATGCTAGCTCATGTCTGCATGAAACTGATAATAATATTATAATAACTCGGCCGAACTGTTAAACGCACACGGCCTTTTCAACGACGTTTATAGCGAAATTTTTATTTAAACTATATTTTCTGGTATGAAAAACTGTAAAAACTATTTTGTCCGACCTGATTTCTACTTTTCCAGGGTGCTCCAATCAAATCCTCATCTTGTACTATTTTTTGTTTGTACTATTTTTGTGTACTATAATTGTATTATTTTTAGGGATATACAGGGTGTGTCAAAAAAACAGCAACCCAGCAGAGTTTTTGCTGTAGCAACCGCAAATCTCAACCGATTTGAATGAATCCTGCTTTAAATGAAAGACGAATAAATTCTTGAAAGACTGGTGAAGGCCCTATTAAGATACGATGCTTAGTTCCTGAGATATTTTCCTTCAAACTCAAAACAGAGATTTTGGCAGTGAACAAGAGCGATTCCGTTGCACTTCACAACAAAACGGATTCCTACTGCTGAGGGGCAACAAGACTTTTACAAATGAAGTAACCAAGCATGTGTGGCACCAGAAAAACCTCGTTACGTTAGCCCTGAGCAGTAGGAATCGGTTTTATTATGAAGTGCAACAGAATAATAAAAATTTTCTGTTTTTCATGCTTTCTATGTTTTCTATGCACTGTCAAAATTTGTATTTGTATTTGTTTGTATTTGTTAGTAACACAACAAAATCCAACCATCAGAGACAGAACCCATCCGAGCTGGGCCGGTTGACCGGCTACATACCCGGATGTCGAAAAGTATCTATTATCATGTATGTATGACAAAACTGCTCCGCAAATATTTACTGAAGTCTAAATTAGTTAAGCCTTTCTTAAAAGAGTTTGAATTTCTATTGGATATCAAATATTCTGGAAGATTATTCCAACTTTCGATTACCCGATTTGAGAAATAAAATTTCCGTACATCAGTACGTGAACGACTCATAAACAGCTTTAAAGCATGACCCCTAGTACTATCAATTTTTTTTTAAAATTCAAAAAAGCTATCAGCCGGAACATCCACCAGACCCCAAATTATCTTGTGCACCATAACTAGGTCACGAACTATACGACGCTCTTCAAGAGATTCCAATTTTAACATTTGTAATCTAACAACTATGTAACTATACCCCTCCATACCAGGTAATCTCCTAGTAAACAGACGCTGAACTCGCTCAATCAGTTCTATATCTTTTAAAAGATAAGGATTCCACACTTCTGTTGCATATTCAAGTTTAGAACGAACAAAACATTTGTACATGCGTATAAGAAAGTTTTGGTCTCTGGATTTAAAAGTCCTATAAATCAGATTAACCATGCGAAAGCCCTTAGTAGCTACTGAGTTGCAGTGCACTGAGAATTTTAAATCCTCAGACACTGTAACACCTAAATCAACAATATTTGCTGCTGCTGGCAGAATAGTATTACCTACAGTGTAAACAGTTTTTAGGTTTCCAAATCCTAAATGTAAAACCGAGCATTTATGCAGGGCCACAGATAACTGCATCCTATTGGTCCATTCATACACTCTATGTAGGTCAGATTGTAAGACATAATTCACAGTATTTCTAGGTACCTTGAAATAAAGTTTAGCATCATCAGCGTATAACTTAATGGAGGAATCGACTAGTATTTTCTCTAAATCGTTGATATATATAAGAAATAAAATCGGGCCTAATAAACTGCCCTGAGGAACCCCTGATGTAACTTCAAGTGTAGATGAACTCGTTTCTTCAATACTTACAAATTGTTTCCTCTTAGAAAGATATGCATGAAGCCAATTTAACATACTACCAGCAATACCGATACATTTTAGTTTTCTAATAAGTTTTTGGTGAGATACGGAATCAAAAGCTTTGGCAATATCCAAATAGACAATATCTACAGTATATTTGTCATCTACTGCTTTAGTCTACTAAATGCTACTAAATGTTTCCAGAAAATAAATCTGATATTCAAAACATTTTTGTCACGAGACCAAGGGTTCTTGTTGCAAATGTACAAGACATTTGTGCGACCACAGTTGGAATATGCCTCAGAAATCTGGAATCCGTACCTGCTGAAGGACATTGATCTGATAGAGCGAGTCCAGCGCTCTTTCACTCGCCGTGTACCCGGTTTGCGGGATCTCTCGTATGAAGACCGATTATCTGCTTTAAATTTGAAGTCCCTTGAAGAGCGAAGGATTGAAAGGGACTTGGTTATGGTGTATAAAATTCTTCATGGATTGGTGGATGTTCCGGTCGGGGAATTATTTGAATTCGCGCGCGTGTCTGTCACGCGTGGCCACAGATTGAAATTATTTACACAGTGTACTCGTCTCGACACAACCAAAAATTTCTTTGCCAACAGGGTAACAGGTATTTGGAAAGCATTGCCTTATTCAGTGGTAAATTCCGCTTCTGCAAATGCTTTTAAAAGTGAACTATCAGGTCTGAATCTACTTGCATATACTAAGGGTCGGGCACTAGAAGCCGGTCGATCGGCCCAGCCCGTCCTTTGAATCTGATCGGTATCTACTTGACTTCTGTACTAGACGATGTTCATAAATTTTCTTTCTTCTTTCTTTCTTAAATCGCTCTTGTTCATTGCCAAAATCTGTTTTGACTTTGAGTGCAAATATCTCAGGAACTAAGCATCGTATCTTAATAAAAGCTTCACCAAACTTTCAAGAATTAATTTATCTTTCATATAAAATAGGACTCACTGAAATCGGTTGAGATTTGCGGCTGCTACAGTAAAAAATCTGCTGGGTTGTTTTAATCTCTGTTGTTCACTGCCAAAATCTCTGTTTTGATTTTTAAAGCAAATTATCTCAGGAACTAAGCAACGCATCTTATTAAAAGCTACACCAATCGTTCAAGAATTTATTTATCTTTCATTTACAGCAGGACATTCAAATCGGTTGAGATTTGCCGTTGCTACAGCAGAAAAACTGCTGGGTTGTTTTTTTTTGACGCACCCTGTACATACTTCTCCCATGTTTTATGGGTGAAAAATAGCTTAAAAAATTAATCATCATGACATCTGCTCATGATTATGAACAAAAGCTTGTGAATTAATACGTAGTGGCTGAAATCCTGGATATCCGAAATTTCTCTCGTTCATATAGACTGTGGTGTCGGTGCCATAAACGGCGTTAAGTATAGTGTCTGACTGCTAAGCTATATCGATGCTATTCGACTTTCAGTATTTTTTAAACTGAATAATACCAAATATTGTAAAAACGGTTAAAATTACACAGTTTTCCTTAATTTTGTGCAGAAATCACAGATATTCCTTTTTTACATCGCTCTGTTTATTTACTATGCCAAAAAATTTGGCAAACAACGACTATTCATACGAAAAAAAGTTAACAAACGAACTTCAGGTTTGACTTAATAAACAACATTTCGGCCTTTTCAGTTCCCAGTAGACTACGTTGACAGCTTTCTACTTCTATACCTAAGCGTTTGTTTTATGTACTACCAATTATGTATAAAATCCTACCTACCTTTCTAAACGATTAATCCAATGTAAGTTGTACATATTCGGAAGCTGCCCGCTCCGGTGCTTCCAGTAGTAATACTGGATGCTCCCTTCCCAACTTTCCATAGGCGTCTTTGTGCTGTGACTGCACATGATTAATCAGCGCACTTGTGGCCTGACTCGCGCTTCGTGAAATCGTTTGCTTGCAAATTTTTCACTCGCCATTGTTGTCAACAGGATTGACGATTGAGAACGACCAAATAGAATTTGTTTTAGTTTTACGCATGGAAATTCGATATGGATACTATAGCATTCTTCAAACAATACGTCACTCTACAGTTTTTTTTGGCATCAAAAAGTTTAGTAAAACCAAGAACTATAGATAAACCAAGAATGTATAAGGGAAGAATGTTCCACTGTGCGGCCGGCCGCTTGCAGCAGCGTGGCCATTTGCTGCAACAAAATTTCGGGAGGGTGACCGACTCCCGAAAAACTCTTAGGCGCCGTATTGCAAGCGAACCCGATTTTGGCCGCTCGTGAGAGTTTTTATCAAATTCAGCAGAGTTCTCTCTGAAATAATAAGCTGATATGCGGCTGAACAATGGATAGAAACATTTATTTAACATACTAGCTCTACTAGGATATACTGATAGCAAAACTAACGCATAAAACATACACATACGCAGCCAAAATTTTGCGCATTTTTCTTGCTTGCTTCTTTTCTACTGATTGACTTTACAAGCATGTAACTCAGATCTAAAAATCAGAAAAGGTTATATGTACGTAGCTTTCAACAGATTAAGTAGAACCTTTTATTAATAATGATTTACGTCCACTCCGAGAAAAAGAAATCGCTGTTGGAGTATGTCTAAAAAAGACGATACAAAACGAGCCTGTGTGTTTACGCAAACTTTCAATTGTATAGCAGTCGGGGATGAGGGGGAAACGGCGTTAAAAAAGGAGGACGCCTACCGCTCAAATCGTGCGATACATTTTCTTTGCAGGCGCAAGAAATACCATGTATTTTTAGAAAAAACTCATTTTAGGAGGGACGATCACTAGTGGCTGAGTAACAAACAAAATGAAATGTTATTATCGTATATTTCCCTCAATTTGTTTTAGCTTTCTTGCTTAATCTTCGCTCTCAATAATCGTGATGCGACGATGAGCGGCCACGAGCGGCCAAAATCGGGTTCACTTGCAATACGGCGCCTAAGAGTTTTTCGGGAGGGTGACCGAAATTCGGTCGCCCCCCGAACGTTCGGGAGGGGACCGAATTTCGGTCACCCTCCCGAAATTTTGTTGCAGCGCATGGCCACGCTCTGCCAGCGGCCGGCCGTGCAGCGGAACATTCTTCCCTTATACATTCTTGGATAAACTAAGTTAGACAGTATATTTTTGCAATTGCCCCTGCGAATCTTCAATATTCGGAATTATTGGCTTGCGAAAATCCGCTTCGGTATTCGATATTTTTGTATTGAATTGCATCCGTTAGTAACGCTTACCGGCGAAGGAGGTATGGCCGGCGAGAGAGCGGTGGTAAACCCCCAGCCCGTGTATGGTAGGACTACCGATTTTTGGAGTCAGAATGGCTTTCTTTGCTGCTTTGTCTTCTAACTCCACCACTGCTCTTCGTCCGATGGTTTTTGTAGGCTAGCTAGCTATAGTAGGAAAAACGTCTTATTGATTCAGTAAAAAGCTTTCGGCCCAAACAGCAAAATAGCTCTTCTTTTGTTTTGATTATCGAGTCTGGTTAGTTTTTCATTGATTAATATTTAGCGAATTGTGTCATGTCAGCATCGACAGAACCTGTGACATTCCGGGACGCCATTGGCAATGTTGAGGTGTTGGATGAGATTGCTCTTCCTGACAGTCAGCCGTGCATCGAAGGCCACTCTCTTCCCATCGAGTCACGTATCACTTACGATACTAATTTTGAGGACAAAGGAGCCTTCGTTACCGGCTTTTCTAAGTACATAGAGGAGGCCAGTCGTCACGCAGAACTGGTGAGACGCCGACTTTTGTCTTTGTTTTTTGCACAGGTGATTTTGCAGAACGAACTGCTAAACGAAGGATTCAAGCATGCCGTTCATCTCTATACTTGGCGTTGCTGTTCGAGAGCCGTTCCAATGGTTCTTATTGATTGCTGTTCAGTTTATGCCCACCGTGTCGATTGCTTTGTTTAGGCTAAATCAAACGATCAGCCGAATCGAGTGGAAATATACCAGAAAATTGTCGAAGTGCTGGGACCTGAGGTTGATAAACTGCTGGCGCTCATGTATTTTCAGGTTGGCAGCGGTTAGGAACTGTAGTTAGTATTGCGCTCGGGCACCGTATCCCAAGCTTAAAAGCCTGTAAGTCAAGCCTAAGTCTCGTCTGCAAACGGTGCGCTTAATGCAGTACTAACTAAACTACCGTTGAGAAAGGTATTATCTGGTTGGATTCTCTCTGCAGAACAAAGCTGTGGTGCGCTTCTGTGATGAGGTAAAGCGGCTGTGTCATCCCGAGAAACGAAAGGATTTTGTTAGCGAAGCCTATCTGCTGACGCTGGGCAAGATGATAAACATGTTTGCTGTTTTGGACGAACTGAAAAACATGAAAGCCTCTATCAAAAACGATTACTCTACGTTCCGAAGGTCTCTTTGCCCACGTCTAAGCGTTATTGCCTGATTGACTTTGTTGCAGAGCTGCGCAGTTTCTGCACGTCATGTCGGACAGTCAGGCCCTGCAGGAGTCGCAGACACTGTCCATGTTTCTGGCCACTCAGAACAAGATGCGTATCACCTTGCGAACAGAGCTACAGGAGATCGAGGGCTACGAAGAGCTACTGGCCGACGTAATCAACATCTGTTCTTTCCTCTACGAAAACCAGATGTACATGGTTCCCGCTGAGCGACATTTGTTGGTTAAGGTACGTTGACTTGTTTGCGGCATTGAATTGAAGACGACAAATGCTAAACCCAGACAGTAGTGCTTAGTCATGTGCTCCCATAGTTGTTGTTGCTTGTTGCATTAACTTTTTGTCCTTTTGGACTAGGAGTAGCCCAGACAGATACAATTGATACGTGTACCGAATTTGTCGAAAAGTTCCTGAAAGCTGTACAGCTATGTTACTTTAGGTTATTGGCTTTGCACTTTACTTAATGGAGGGTGAAAATCAGCCTTCCTCCACCTTGGCTAGGCTGGAACAGAAGAAGCGAATTAACATAAACAAATTAGACAAGATATTCAAGGTAAGTAAATAAGTCTGAGTTGTGTCTAATGGAGAGGCAGGAGCGGTCTTTCAGCAGCTAGAGGTGGTGCCGCTTTTCGGTGACATGCAGACGACACCGTTCAGTTTTGTCAGAAAGTCCTCACATTACGACGGCAGCAAGTGGCCGCTGTCGCACGTGGAGGCCGAGAAGTGTCAAGTGCATATAGTTGAAAGGCTTCGCAAACATCGCGAAGACCACACAGAATACGTCACTCATCTGGCTCGCATCAAGAACGAGGTAGATAAAATCTTCCGTGCTCACAATCGTAACCGTTAATGTTGCTCTCATAGTATATGTAGTCAGGTATTATGCTATTGGTACTTGTGGAGTGGTACCTTGTTTTGTTTTGTAATTTCCCGCCAAGGGCATCTGCGATTAGCAGTCGATTATGTGCCAACAAGCATACATGGGCCGGAAAAATCCGGAGGGGGGTTGAGACCTCGGGGGGGGGGGTCCCCGAAAAAAGGCCAAAAAACGCCTATTTTGCCTTAAATAAGCGAAATTTTCCTCCCTCCGGGAGGGGGGGGTGGGTGGCCGAGGGGGGTATGGCCGGCCGAGGGGGAGGGGTATACCCCCTTACCCCCCGGCCCATGTATGCCAACAAGTGCAACGTGAAAGTATGGTAGAGTACCGACGGACCTAACCTATAAAAATCGCTGTTGAACTGAAAAACTGACCTGAAAAAAATCAAAGATTGACCGCCCTGGTTGGACAATGGCCGAAATTTTAGTCCCTGTGAAAAAATCCTGTGTGCACCGCTGGAATGTACCTGTTCACTGAAATGCAATATTTGGCTCAGTTACGCAAATATTGGGTATTGGGGGTCTCAGGTATTGGGTATTGGGTTTTTCAGGTATTGTTCGCACTCTAGCTGGTACCTTGTTTGATACCGTTAACCCTAGAGAATTCGATGGCCGAAGGTAGTCGTCACAACAGCAGCCCCAAACGTAAATGGTGCCACTGCCACTAGTACTTATGGCGTAAGTGTCTGGCTGTAGTTGTTTTAGGACGCAATTTCTGACAGCATTCAGGGTCTGACAAGGGAGCCTCCCCAGTTGATCTGGGTCACATAACCGATTTTGCTCATTTTTACACTTATGTAAGTATGTGTCGACAAACTGCAAAGCCCGAAGTATGAGCCCCGCTGGACCACTCTGAGCGATAGGACACTCTTCCGAAGCAGCGGTGGTCGGGTCGAAAATCCAAAATTTGTGTCTGATTCAGACCATCGGTATGTGTTCAAAATTTGTGCTGGATTGACATTGAATACACCACCAGATCCGCAATGACTCGCATATTCCAAAAATAATATCTAAGATGCGGTTGGGTCTCTCCGTAACCTTAGTTTTTGCGAAATACGGTTGAACTAGTGATGTAAACAAGGCTCGGTTCAACTCGAAAATCTCGGAATAACTCGGTATTTTGAAAACTCGGTTACATAATCGAGGCTCGTTTTGAAAATACCGAGGTTGTGCAAATTATTCTAAAATAGCTTGTAAATTGTAAGGAAACGGTGCTGATTGCATGTAAAAACAGTTATTTTACTTATCTAGATTCTTTTCTGCTGCTCTCTGACTTCACCTAACCTAAGCTTAACATTCAAAATCCAAGAAAATCAGAACAATCTGATTATCAATCAATGAGAGTGCCTGGCGCGTTGACGTCATGGTGATGTCGGCTCCCAACGTCCGCTTGGTGCGCCCCCGATGTGAGAGAGCGGCCGCCAGGCCTAGTCGGTTTCCATGGACAACTCCTGACGTCGTTGATCTTCTACTCCAACATGGCATGCTTTGGAGCGGCTTTGGTGCAATGGCAGATCCAGTCGGTTCTCATTTTACCTACTAGCTGTCACCAGCTTTCGGTGGCCTGGGTGGAGCTTTGTGCCGACACCCAACTCTTTTCAGCAAGAAACTTAATCTTAAAACCAAATTTTGAACGTATGCCAATCGTCTGAATTGGACACAAATTTTGGATTTTCGGCCCGACCACCCCTTCTTTGGAAGGGTGTCCTATCGCTCTGAGTGGTCCAGCAGGGCTCATACTTTGGGCTTTGCAGTTTCTCGACTAGGGATGCAACCGAATACAAAAATACCGAAGCGGATTTTCGGAACCGAATAATACCGAATATCATACATGTAACAGGTCATCCGCCGATGGGGGGAGGGGGGGTTGGGGGGGTCTGGCGCCGGCCGGGGGGGGTCTGAGCCAAAATTTTGGGGGAAGGGGGTGGGCACTAAAAAACGCTCAAAAATCGAGAAAAATCGCAGTTTTTGGCCTAAAAATCGCCAAAAATCGCTAATTTGGGCTGAAATACAGCTAAAAAGTGCTGTTTTGCAGGCGATTTTGGCAATTTTTGTGTGTGAAAGTGTAAAAAATTGCACAAATTTGCTCGAAAATTTACTTGCCAGAAAAATCGGAGGGGGGGTCGGTGAAATCGTCTCGGGGGGGGGGGGGGGGGGGGGGGGGGTCCCATCCGAGGGGGGTCTGGCCTAAGTCGGGTGGGGGCAGACCCCCCAGACCCCCCCAGACCCCCCTGTTACATGTATGCCGAATATTGATGATTCGCAGCGCGATTGCAAAAATATACTGTCTAACTACTATTTCTTGTTTTTTTTTGCTTGACTTTTTTGATGCTAAAAAGCTGTAGAGTGACATATTGTTTGAATGCTATAGATTTATCCATGCCTATAACAAAAACAAGTCCTATTTGTTTGTTCTGCTGACGGTAAAAAAACGAGTACAAAATTTGCGAACAAACAATTCAAGAGGCGCGAGTTAGGCCACAAGTGCCCTGATTAATCATGTGAAGTCACAGCACAAAGACACTTGCGTATACATATGTATATCCTCCTATTATCCGCCACATGGCGGAGATTTCATAAAAACACTCGCCCCTAAGCCTGAGCCTAAGCCTGAAGCTAAGCCTAAGCCTAAAAACGAAGCTAAAAGTTGGGTTTGACAGCGGGTTGGACGAAAGGGCCTTCTCAATTATCTGGAATGCGGGGGATAACAGGAAGATATTTACGCGCGAATCACAAACGCTTACAGAAAGTTGGAGGAAGGGAGCATCCATCCAGTACTACTGTAAGCACCGGAGCTGACAGCTTAGGCACACAGCTTAGATTGGATGAATCGTTTTAAAAGATAGATGGGATTTTATATGTAGTATTTGGTAGATAAAACAAACGCTTAGGTTAAGAGGTGGAAAGCTGCCAGCGTAGTCTACTCGGAACTGAAAAGGCCGAAATCTTGTTGTTTATCACTTTTTTAAACTTAGTAATTATTAGTTAGTTTATTACTATGTAAGTTAAGCCTAAACCTTGAAGTTCGTCGACTTTTTGTATGAATAGTCATTGTTTGCCAAAATTTTAGCATAGTAAATGAACAGAGAGATGTAAAACAGGAAATATCTCGGTGATTTCTGCACAAATTTAAGCAAAACATTGCAATTTCAGCGGTTTTACAATATTCGGTATTATTCGGTTTGAAAAATACCGAATTCGAATACCGAATTCGAATAGTACTAGTAACCGAATTATTCGGTTCATACCGAATAATACCGAACTTCGGTTGCATCCCTATTCGACGTACATATGTGTAAAAATGAACAAAATCGGTGATGTGGCCCAGACAGATCAATTTGGGGAGCGATCCTGAAACCTCTCAGAAATTGCATCTTAATAAGACATAAATAAGTATATCGCTCTGAAACAGCTAGGTTCTGACTGAAATTGATTAGTTGGGTGATGTTCGTGGAAGACGTCCTTTATGACTGACGTGCAATTCTCCTGATTCCTTTACTAGCAATTTTGTTTTGGTGATGGTCTAATGATAACCGACAGAGTTGATAACTTGTCGTTTAGACGATCGAGAAGATAGCGCCGCCGCCTACTGCCGGCCGCCTTCGTGTATGAGTTGTAGTTTTGCTTTATTTGCATGTTTTTTTTGGGTTGGGTAATCGCAGTGCACGTTTCTCATGCAGGATTTTGTTGCAGAAGTTTGATCGCAACGAAATGTTTTCGACTGTTCCGAACTCAGTGCGTTTTTGGCTTCTCCACTAGTAGTGCTGCTCTGCTGCTGTTGCTTTTTGCTACTCGCTCGCTGTGCGATAGATAGCGCAATGGTTTGCTTCTGTTCTGCCTTCGTAGAATGGCTGTTTCGGTTTGTGGTGCTTTCTTGGGTGGTCTACCTTGTACTGCGCAATGCTACTTTATGCTCAACTTTATTAGTTGCAATTTTACGTGAGACTCTTTTGTAGATGGCCGTTTACGAGAAGGATGGTCCGCGGAGTGACGTGGAAAACAGAGAAATAACAGAACTTGCACTCAGAGGTCTGCAACTTCTGTGTGTTTGGACGGCCGACGTACTTGAAGTGGTGAGCGCTGCAATATCTTTCTGTAAGTCATGCCTTGTCGGTTGCAGTATTCTTGGAAACTGTTGCACCCAGTCGATCCACGGACAAGTAAGGACATTCCAGCTGACTCGGAGAACTACGAAAGGGTACACTTTTCTGCCACTCGCAAACACTCACGGAACCGATGCCAATAGTGAACCACTATCTTGAGTCCTTACGGCGTATTCGTACTCTTGTCGAAAAATGTCGGTCGCCGACATTTCGGTTTGTTCCGGTTTCCTCCTTTCCGGTTTCCTCTTTTCCGGTTTCCTCCTTTCCGTTTTCCTCCTTTCCAGTTTCCTCCCCTCATATTCCGGTTTCCTCCCTTTTAAAATTTTAGCATAATTTGGTGAGCTTTAATATATGTTATTTCAGCCTGCTAGTTTTACGTCATTTTAAAGTGAAATGTCAGGAATGACAGTTAGAAATTTGAACCAGGTGTAATTGGGATGTGTGACCTGCAAAATGTATGACAGCAGCAGGTCTTGCTTCCGATCCGATATATTGGGGGGGGGCCTGTACGGCCCTATGATCAGACCAACATGTCCATTTCATTTCCCCATATCATCTCTCTTCATTTCGGATACTATCACCAACGCAAGGCTCAACCAGCCTTGGGGGATATCTAGCAGTTAGGTCATACATGTAACAGCTCCGGGCCGACCTGGGGGGAGGGGGGTAGGGGGGTTTTCCTCAGGTGGGGGGTCGAGGGGGGGTTTCGCCCAGGTGGGGGGTCCCAAATTTCAAAAAGCTCCGAAACGCCTAGAAATGCGTTTTTAGCACGTTTTTTTCAGTAAGGACGCTAAAAATCGCTGTTTTAAGCTGCCAAATAGCGTTTTAAAGCTAAAAACAAGCAAAAAATGACAAAAAGAGCTTCCAAAAACACCGATTTTTCTTAAATATCAGCAGTGGAAACGCGAAATTCGGTTTCCAAAGGCTTTTCAAGTGAATTTTAGGCTAAAAATTAGTGATTTCTGACCCAGTTTGCTAATACTGGAGCCACTACTAGTACTTGTATTTTTTGGTCGGGGGGAGGGGTCCCTTAACCTGTCTCGGGGGGGGGGGGGGGGTGAGGGGGGGTTTGGCCTGTCCAGCAGGGGGGGGGGTTACCCCCCAAACCCCCCTAGTACATGTATGAGTTAGGTATACCCGAGGCTTTAATCAACCTCGGAGGTCCCTAACGGTTACATCGCTCAAGTCCTTGGTGGTAAGATATCTATTGCCCCGAATAGCTTGTCTACGTCCAGCCAATGCGTCACATTCTGTGACCAAATGTTCAGGCGTTTCCTCCTCCTCTAAGCAAAATGAACATGTTGGATCATCCACCAAGCCCATGATGCTGAGATGTCTATTAAGGTTACTACTGTGTCCAGTTAACCAACCGACCACCAGTTTCAGTTCCCTTCTACTAAGACTAAGTAATTCTCTGGTCACCACCAATCTGGGTCCCAGAATGAACTGCTTAGATTGCCTACAGTCGGTTCGTAGATCCCAGGCAGTTTGCAGCTGGTTCTTTGCCCAACTTCTTAAATCTGTCCTCACTTTCCTAACTGAGATGCCAAGGGCCGGTTCCGGCCCTATGAGTGGCAACTCAGCAGCTGCCCGAGCTAGTCGGTCAGCCGGATCATTTCCCTCCACTTCCGAGTGTCCAGGTACCCACATCAGCTGTAGCTTCTTACGAAGCGCGAGCCGGCCGGGGCACCACACCTCTATCTAAGTGTGATGGCTGATCTAGCCACCTTACCTTCCATAGTAGTAAACGTGACAAGAGAACAGTGTTCTATCGCGGCTATCAATTCTACTACATTATGGATGAAGCTTACACCTTTTCGTTTACGAATGTATGCAATGTAATAAAATATTTGAACTGCATAAAAATAACCCTAAAAAGACGCTAAGCTTGCTTACTGCAAAAACATGGATTAAAACTCACCAAATTGTGCTAGAATTTTAAAAAGGAGGAAACCGGAATATGAGAGGAGGAAACCGGAAAGGAGGAAACCGGAAGGGAGGAAACCGGAAAAGAGGAAACCGGAAAGGAGGAAACCGGAACACGCCAACAGCAACACGTTTCAAACGTACACGCACCCAAACTCTGCGTCGACATTTCCCGCCGCCCACAAAATTCGACAAAAAGTGTTTTTCAATAATTTTTAAACTTTTTGTCAGTGGTCTTTTTTGTTGAATTGTTTAGTACAATCCGTTTTGTCTTCATTTCATTCGCCTAAATTTTATCAGCACAGAGCAAAATGTCCACGTCCGACATTTTTCGACACGAGAATGAATGCGCCTTTGGTATGGTACCAGTTCTTTTACATTTTCTGCTGATGGTATTTTTTGCCATGAACCATTTTTACCATGTTTTTACCTCGCCTGCATCCGCAACGCGCACGGAACGTTTGCTGCTTCAACACAAAATACGCTGTTTTTCGTTGACTGTGTGGTGCCGTCTTGCAGGCGACTCGTTACAACTACAGTTCGGACGAGAAAAGCACCCTGATCGAGATTATATCCATGATCAAAGGCCTCCAGATGCTGCTGGGAAAGATGGAAAGTGAATTCAATCTGGCCATCAGAAGTCACGTTTATGCCGAGCTGCAAGACTTTGTCCAAGTGACACTTAGAGAGCCTCTGCGAAAGGCCATTAAAAACAAGAGAGATATGCTGAGAGGGTGACAGCGCTATACTGTTTTGCTGGACAAAACTATTGCTTATGAAGCCAATTCAGAATACTGCAATCGGTGCGCGACACGTGCGCTGACCCGTTGCCCGGCTTCGAGATGGATGACTTACATGTCAGAGGACGCAAAGAAGGTCACGGCAGTGCCGGCGACATTCGAACGCCACGACGACCGGTTGCGCCCTCCAGCACTCAGGTAGGTCTGGTTCCAGCCAACCAGACTGAAGTCGACCGACTGCAGCACAGAATGGTCTCTTTTTAGCTGTACATGGTGCGTACGATGCTGGAGTCGATGCTGAGCGGCGTTGGCGGCAAGAAAACGATGCGTAAGGACATCGACGGCAACCATTTGCTCCTGATCGAAAACTTCTTGCGCATGTCCTATTTTTGGCCGCCGCTGCTCAATTTTGGAGGTAGAGCAGCTGAGCCATTTTCTGTTTGTTCAAGAACTGCAGTTTTAGAGACTCTACGCAGTTGTTGTGATCTGTCGCAACTCTGGTATAGGGAGTTTTATTTGGAGATGACAATGGGAACACGAATTCAGGTAGGCCCTTCTAAGAGACAGCCATTTTTACGGTCAGGATTTGTTACCGTTTAACATGTGTTGCTGCAAGCTGATTGCCTGATCGGTCACGAAGTAATGCCATATGATACTGTATATGGCAAGAGAATTCGTATAGTTTGTACCTACTGTATCTAGTTTAGTGTAGCCATAAACTGATCTCATTCTTTTAGTTCCCGATCGAGATGAGTATGCCGTGGATTTTGACTGATCACATTTTGCAGAGCAGGGATCCGGCATTGACTGAGTACTGACCACTGTTGTTTGACATGTCCTAACCTTCGTAGGACGGTGTTGCTATTTGAAGGTGTTTGCTGTATCAGCTGGATCTGTATAACGACAGCGCCGACTATGCACTGACCAAGTTCAGGAAACAATACCTTTACGAAGAAGTAGAAGCAGAGGTCAACCTATGTTTTGACCAGTTCGTCTACAAACTGTCCGACCAAATTTTTGCGTACTACAAGCAGATTGCCGCCAGGTGAACTGGCTCCACTTTTCTCTACTCTGTGCTCGCTATCTACATACGCATGTATTCCAGTATTTTGCTTGACAAAAGATTCCGTCACGAATGCGCCACTTTGGGTATCAACATAACGGTGCCGCACTGTACGCGTTACAAAACGATTTTGAAACAGAGACACGTTCAGGTCAGTGAATGAATGATAATCGTGTTAGAGCTTTGGTGTCTGTTCTGCTTTGCGCTCAGGTCAGCGTTCTTTCGTCATCTGAAAATGTCATCTAAAACTCTGAAGAGTGCAGCTTTCGGATGTACTGCCATTCGAAGCTGGCGGTTATTTTTTGTTTCAAGCAAGTTGAAAAACTGGTGTTGCCAGAAATAAGATATTTTAGAACTTACTGCAGATGTGTGCTTTTTTATCACAGTTAAGCAAAACATAAGACTGAAGGCTATCATTTAGACTGAATAAGCAAGAAATTGTGTAAGGGCGGCCGGGCGCAGCACCCCTTGTTGTCATACATGGGCCTGGGGGTATACCCCTCCCCTCGGCCGGCCATACCCCCATCCCCACCCCCCCCCTCCTGGAGGGAGGAAATTTTCGCTTATTTAAGACAAAATAGGCGTTTTTTGGCCTTTTTTCGGGGGGGGACCCCCCCTCGAGGTCGTCAGACCGCCTCCTGCCCCCCTCCGGATTTTTCCGGCCCATGTATGCTTGTTGTCTGTACAAAAATACTCATTAGGGTGTATAACAATGTCTCAGACGGAAAAGTATTGTAATTGTTCTGTAAAAGTCTTTAAGATAGACGCGGCGTTTCAGTTTTCTTGAAGAACTTTAGGCGGTCTTGTTTGGCTCGCACTATTCATACAATTAGACCGGTTGAAGGAAGTTGAAGTCTGAAGTTTCCGAGTATCGTTGCCTGTCAATCAACTGTGTTTGTGTTTAGCTGCTGGGTCGATCAATAGACCTGAATCGTTTGTTAACGCAAAGGATTAACATGGCTCTCCAGAAGTCGCTTGACTTTGCCATCAGTCGGTTTGAGTCGGACGAACTGGTTTCCGTTGTAGTACGTTCACAGTTGATGTGTTCTCTCTCTCTCTAACCTAAACCGTGCGCAGGAGCTGGACGGTCTGATCGCAGTCAACAAACTGTGCCACCAGTTGTTGCATGAGCATTTGCCTGGCTTGACAGACTTCAGAGACGCCTTACTTGAAGCCAATCACAATGTGTCGGCACCGTACGGCAGAGTGACTCTGCACATTTTCTGGGAACTCAACTACGACTTCTTGCCAAACTACTGCTACAACGCCTCCACCAACAGGTGTCCACTCTGCTACGATCACTTTAGAAACTAATGTCGGTCGGTTGGGGTTTTAGATTCGTAAAAGCCAAAACGTTATTGTTGTCGCAGCCAGTTCAGAGGGAGAAACCGCCGCAATCTCAGACTCATTCGTACTTTTGGGGCAGCAAGTCGCTCAACGCTGCTTACGGCAATGTCTTTTCTTTGTACACTGGTTTCTTGGGCGCTCCGCACTTCAGGTGCCGTGCTTTGGCTTGCTGTTCTCTGTTAGAATGCTGTTTGTTGGTTACAGAGCTATCGCAACGTTACTTGGATATCAAGGGATTGCCGTTGTTATGGAAGAATTGGTTAAAGTCTGCACCACTCTGGTATATCCATCTTTGTTGCAGTATTAGCCAAGAACAATTGTTTTCTTTTTTGCAGTTGCAAGGTTCCATTTTAAACTACACGAAATCGCTTATGAAAGTTATGCCAAAAGTGTGCAAGCTGCCTCGATACGATTACGGTTCTCCCGGTACGTTTAATCAGTCATGGCAACAGTATGCTCCACTCCAAGGCCGGCCGACCACACGCTGCAATATTTCGGTAGGGTCCGTTCTCCAAACGGTTGCATGCGCATTATTGCAACGGAAATTCATTTCTATTGAATGTACGTAGAAGTTTTCGGCCTCCTATAAGCCGCAAATATTGTCAGTAATGCAGTTGTTAAAAACGCGACAAAACCAAAAACAAAAAAACGTTATGCAATCACTTAGGCCCTTCAATTTCAGGCTACATGGTCTAGCTGGTTTAACATAATGGTAATCAGATGCCTTAGCAGTTTTCCATATCTAGAGCTAATTGCACCTAGCACTTTGCCATCAGCATTTTGTAGAGTAGACTTTCAACTTCAGATATCTGTCTTCTGTTTAGGAATTCATAAAGAAATGAAAATATAAATTTTGTGAAACATTGAGTTGTAATTCTCTGGGAGTGTTGAAACAATGTTTAGAAGCTTTGATTAACGGCAGTTAATAGTGGCCATGCTTTCAATGTATAGGCCAGAAATTGCCGCTGCAAAAGCGCATGCAGCTGTTTCGAGAGCGATCATGATTTTTAGGACTGCTCCCAAAATAGTGGTACCGGAGTTTTCCACTTAGTATCCCAGGGGATATAACACGGAAAATCACGATTCTCAGTGAAAACATTGCCGCCAGTTAATATCCCAGGGATATTAACTAGACAAAGCCATGGGATATTAACTGGAAACGGCATGGGATATTAACCGGAACAATGTTTTATCATACATACAGTATGCGTGTGTAAAGAAAATTATTACAAATTTGACATAAACATTGCCGCCAAGTAATATCCCATGGGATATAAAGCGGAATAAGGGTCCAAGTAATATCCCAGTGGGTTATTAAGTGGGGTGGGATACTAAGTGGAAATCTCCGGTAGGTCGTAGATGGAGTGGAGTGCAAGTCTTGCTCTTATGTATTTGTTGGTCAAGGATATGTATGTCGCCTATGGTACCGGTTGTCATACTGTTTTTGATGCCGTACGGTATCTTAAGTTAGCCACAGAAATCTGTCGGGGTGCCAAAAATAGTTAAAAAAATCGCTGTAAAAATGCTGTTTTTGCTTAGAAAGTGCAAAAGTTTTCGGCTAGGGGCATGAACGCTCGAGGGAGTGACATCGGTCGGCGAGGGTTTATGCCAGTTATGTAGGGTACCTACAGTATTTGCTACTGCGGTTGGTAAAAGTGATAGTGGGTAGTCGGTATTACACGATCACAACTTCCAAATCACTTTAGGTGTGCTGTCGTACTACTGCGCTCAGTTACAAGACATCATTGGCTATGCCGATCTCAGGACAGATATGTTTCAAAATTTCCGAGAGCTGGGAAACTCCATTCTGTTCTGTTTATTACTGGAACAAGCGTTGGTTTGTGTTCTGCGTTAAACTTCTGCTAATCTGTAGTCAACCTTTACAGAGTCAGGAGGAGGTGACAGATTTGCTACACGCTGCACCGTTTCAGGGTGTAATTCCAAAACCCTTTTGCAAAGGTACAAAATAAATACGTACCTATGTAGCTGGTCACTGTTTTGCAGTCAAGTCTTTTTATACTTCAGAAGGCGAGAAAGTCGAGGCTAAGATGAAGCGGCTCGAGCAGAAGTATGCGCGACTGCAGGTTACGTCGATGATTGAACGACTGGGAAACGTGAAAGTAAGCCATCTATTATTTGCATATTACTACTACCTAGCGCTATGTGTAGACGATTATTGCTGATGCTGCTTTGGTTGACTTTGATGTTTTTCGGTTATTTTGTTTACGTGGTGGTGTTCTGTGCGTGGTTGGTGCAGAGTCTGCTCTACCGCTACATTTACCTCTTCCTCTGGCACCTGCTCTTCGTTCTATGCATCTGGAGTCTTTTACTCACCGTCACGTCTGCCTACGCCACGCCGCCGGCCGTGTTCTGGGTGTCATCCGAGTTTCTGCACTTCTTTTCTCACGCCACTGTGGCACAGCGCCGGCAAATCTTGTGCGAGTTGGTGTGCGAACGCTCTCTTCCTATGCACCGGGGGCGCGTTCGACTCTGTTACGAGTGCAAGTTGATGATGCCAGACCGAGCGGAGCACTGTGTCAGATGTGAGCTGTGTGTGCTGCGTCACGATCACCACTGTCGACTGTTGGACGTGTGTGTGCACGCCGATAATCAAAAAGCTCATGCCTTGATGCTCTTCTACGCGTGGCTGTTGTGCTCGCAAATGCTGACTACTGTTTCGCCTGTCTGTCTGCTGCACATTTTCCTAGATTACACGTCGCTCTGTGTCATAATTGTGCTGGCTGTGACGTTGGTTGTGTGTGCTGCTTTGTGGGTGGTTGGATCTGTGTGTCTGCTGGAACTAGAAGTCAAGCTGGTCTTATCTAATGTCACCTACGTTGAAATGTGCAATCGGATTCGCGAGTTCGACAGTGGAAACTGGCTCGAGAATTTCCAGCTGATTTTCGGTAGACACTGTTGGCTTTGGCCGTTGCCCTTTAACACAAGCACGCACGATCGATGTTCGTTCAAGGTTTACTGATTTTGCTTGTTGTGTTGATAGATGTGCGTGATACTTCTGTATGGAGCTTTCCCAGCTATATTTAGTTTGGTTTAGTATAGAGTATACAACAACAGAGTGAAGTAAAAGGCTGTAGTAATCTCAGTAGAAGTCAAATTTCAGCAAGCTGCCATCGCTAGAGAAGGTGATCTACTTACCAAAGAACGTCTGTGCTGTGGACTCAGCTTGTTCGAAGTTATACTGGGTCGAATCGGCAAGGCGCTCGACGATCCAATTTGGAGGGGTCCGGCTCCTGCTAATGGCGTTATGCACATTGACGAGTGTTACGAGTTTCATCGTCTCTGGTCGGCCATTCAGTTCGTCTATTGCACACCCGTCAGCGATGGCCAATTCAACATAGAGTATACGATTTGTTTTACAGAAGTGATGTAGCATATACCGTAAGGCATCACTTATCGGTGGTACCTTTAACTGATGTTACTTCAAATTGAACCGACCGTACCGGTGCCATAGACCTAGTGGCATACATGTAACAGGTCATCCGCCCAAGGGGGGTGGGGGTCTGGCGCGGGCTGGGGGGCTGAGCCCAAATTCTAGGGAGAGGTTGGGCACTACAATCGCAACTTCGGCTCAAATACAGCTAAAAGTGCTGTTTTACAGGCGATTTTGGCACTTTTTTGTCTGAAATTGTAAAAAATCGCTAAAATTTGCTCAAAAAATTAGTTGCCAGAAAAGTCGGAGGGGGTTCCCGTCTGGTGGGTGTGTCCTAAGTCGGGTGCGGAGGGCAGACCCCAGTTAGATGTATGCTTAGTGGTGTTTTGTTGCAGACAGATGTTTGGCGAAGGCTTTAATTGGGCTGGGTGCGTTATGATCGCCCTGTTGGGGCAGCAAAAGCGATTCGAAGCTCTGGATTTCTGTTATCATATTCTCCGGGTGCAAAGGGTAGACGGCAGAGACGAACAGGTTCGCGGCATTGGAGTGAGTCAAGCCCATCCATGCTTCTCTTCTGCTCCGCTTCGTCTGCAAATGACAGTCTTAAAATTGCTTCGTGTCCTAGTGTGGCTGTGGCTTGCGCTTTCCTGCTACTCTAGTGCTAGCCTAAAGGTTAACTGTAATGAATGAGTGTTGCAGCAACTGAGTCGCATGGTCGAACGAATCCGGCGCTTCCAAATGCTCAACAACCAGATTTTTGCTGTGCTCAACAAACATTTGAAGTCGGCAGACAGTCAGATGGAAGATGTGCTTCCGGTTGAACATGTCAGATGTTTTCAGCCACCGGTTCATCAAGCTCTCGCGCCTAAATAATTGCGTCTTCTCTAAGATTCTGTTATGCAGTCATTGTACTACTGTACGTTGTTTACACAAGTGCTACCACCTACGTGTCTACATGCACAGGGTATCCTCGAAACCAGCATAGAAAAAAGAAAAGTTAATATCTGCAGTAGGTCACCGACGAGGTGTACAAATTTCTCCGGTGGAAGCCCAAAATGTACCCGCAAAAATGAAAAACCAATAAAATTATCCCTCAATACATTTTAATGGAGAATTTTTTAAAGTTCCTCCCTCTGTTTGGACCGGTAAGCCTATGCAAATGTTTGCCGCTATCAAAACCTGTAAATTAGAGATGAAACAATATCGGAAAACCCAGCACTCTCAATGAGTCCAAAAAATTGCGAGTTAGTGGTACCATTATTATAGGGTACCATTATTATAGGGTACCATTATTATGGTACCACCATAGTGGCCGAACGTGGGTGTACCATAAACGGCGTTAAGTGCCTGAGTGTATTGTGCTTATTTCCTTTAAAAACTTGATTTTTTTCGCATCAGAGCCCCTAGGAGAAAAAACGAAAACAAACCTAGGAAAAAACCGGCCCAACAGCCCTGCTACATAACACAGCTTAAAGTGATCGCCAGTAAGGGAATAGTGCTCGTGGGACCAACGGTCCACCCCTCCCCTTGATCTGGGTTTGTTTGGTCTCTGTAATAAAATTCATTCATCAAATACTTATAGCTTTTAAAGATCTACAAATTCGATTTCTCTTGACGTAAACTAACAAAATTTTGTGCCGGCTTTGTCAACGGAGCATTTCTTATCGCTTTTGGTACAATTTGCAGCTGGGGAAATCGGTAACTGCATCACGTTTTTCTTGAAATTTCATATGTAAAATGCTGTGGCAATATTTCATTTACTGAACCGTTTTTGGATACCCTGTGTAGAAAGTACAGGGTTTGCGTAGTTGGTGCATTCCTGTGGCTCTATAGATAGGCACCATATCGTTAGAAACTCGTCGTTCTGTAATGTACGTACGTATTTGTGAATATGAGCGATGCTTGCTTAACAATACGTTAATGGGATCTCACTTCCTCCAGCGTAGTTTATAAGAAAATGAAATTTACGTACATGTTGACAAAAGAAACAGAGACAGAGTTACGCGTTATCGACATCAGTGATGAGCTTCCGAGCTAGCTGAAAGGCAGCAATGAGAGCACTGAGCTGAATCTTTTCACTGGCTCCCGATGCCAACCGGTACTCGATATCGGCCATCTTCTCCAGCAACAACACGTGGAATGAACTGGGCACATCCACTGAAACTGCTTTGTCATTAAGTTTACACTCAACCATTCGTCACTCAATAGACATTTCCGATGGAGGTGTATCAGTCAAAGAGCGAAAGCTCTGAAACCCTTACAAACGGCAAACTATCCTTCTCTACAGTATGTGAAGCGCAAATTCAGCATGATTTTCTTAGCAGGAAAACAGGGCAACGGACTTATTTGGGCTAATCAGCTGCTTGTGGTCAGGCCGTGGGTAACCAAGTCAATTCTCTTATTTTCAATATGAATGTACATTAAACTGACTAACATTGGTGAATGTAATGGTGCACTTCTGTAAGGATGTCTTGCAGTGCCAGGCCCTTCTCAATCTTCAGTTTCATTGTTTCTGAAAGTGCTCCTTTTTTGCAGAAAGCCAATGAATCAATCGGCTAAAGAGCACTTTGGAAGCAGACGTGAAGGGGACAATTGAGCAGCCAGTCAACGATCGAGTGAATGTCGGACTTGAGCGGGTGTCCTACGCATGTGTACACGTTGTCTTCGTCCACTTTTCCGCAAGCCATGGCCGTGCTCTAAACTACTGGCGTCAGTTCACAGTCACATCATCAGTAAAGAGTACCTGTAGAATGTTGATAACTCGCCGCATATCACCTTGTCCGAGTGTAAGCAGAGCCTTCTCACCGTCTTCTGATACGTCGACACTGAAACCAGCAGGCAATGGTACCGACCACCTGGACTGTAAAAACAGCACCCTTCCTGGCTGACCACGTGTCGAAGTCTGGGCAACATCTGATCGCTCGTCAGAGGAGCGAATCTGAACCGGGTGCACCGAGATTGAATAGCAGGAATGATCTTTGAGAGGTAGTTGCAAATAAGGCAAAAGCGCACATTGTCCGTGAACTTCTCGATTACTAAAAGACGTACGTACGTATGTCATGGAAAAGATTTCTTCAATGGCATAGCTGAGAATCGAACCTGCCCGTTTGGACGCCCCAGGGCAGGGCACTAACAAACAACTACAGTGTATGCAACGGACCTGACAAAATTGGTGGTCTTGTGGAAAAGGTTTCAAGGTTGGAGTTTTGGGCAAAAATCAACTCAAATACAACTAAGAATGGTTAAAGGTTAGGTTTTACAAACTTCGCCTGGTCAAAAGGCACAGGCGAACAAAAAAACAGCTGCAAAAACAGAGGGTTGCATTGCATGAAACGTACTGCGTCTGAGAGCATTTTGAGCGTCCCGTGTCATTGCGTCGGCTTCATCCAGAATAATCAGCTTGAATTTCTTAGCCGCCGATACAAGAGGTGGTCTTGTGCTGGCAAAGGTCAGAATTTGGTCACGAACAACGCCGATTCCCCGGTCGTCCGAAGCATTTAGCTACAAATCATATTTGCTACGTTAAATCTTTCTACTTCTCATACCTCTAGGACCATCGAGCCGATTTCGCCGCTACTGTACAACTGCTTTGCGCAAGCTAATATTGTGCTGGTCTTGCCAGTTCCTGGAGGCCCATACAGAAGAAGATGTGGTAGCTTATTCTCGTCGATAAATCGATTAACTAAAATCGCAGGTAGAATGGCTACAATCTAAATCAGCCATTAGACCGATGTATTACTGGTCGAAATTATATCTTTGTGCGAGATGAGGTCATCTAACGAGGCCGGTCTATACTTTTCAACCCTGAAAAACACGCAATAACCTTTTCAATCGACGACTAGATAGAATAAACGACCTACCAAGGAAGGTTATCAGAACGACGGGGTTTCTGCACCATATTTCTTCAAACACGTAACACAACCTAATACGTACTAGACAGAAACTTCAAAAGTATGGAAACGGAAAACTACCCAGCGACATAATGGTAAAGTCACATGTACGGATTTTATTCTTACAGCAAAGTATATTGAAAGTAAAACAATGTACAAAATTAAAGAACGATCATAAAATAACACAGAGACCAGAAAATACGTTAACGGATCAGTAACATAACATGAAGCCGTCAAAACTCCGCTCAGAAGACAACCGAATGAATTCATCAATGAATGTTGCAAGAAACAAACGCTTGCCTGACACTCGATTCCTAAACAGCAAGCATGAAATAGCAGCACAATGAAAAGAATGACAAGACAATCATGTCAGTTGCTTGTAGTTGTTCTGAATAACAGCGAAGCAAAAAAGGGAAACGCAATGAAACTTACCCAAGAATCCAACACATCTGATAGCAACAACGAAGTCTTTTCACACCTGATCGAGTCTAGCTTAGTGCGCATTATGCTTTGTAGTGCGTCAAAAAAGGGTGAGCCATCTTAAACGGAATAAACGTACACAAATATCGTATTAAAGCTTGAGAACATACCACAAATCAAGGTCTCGTTGCCAACAGAAACACCATTGGTTGGGTAATCGATCGGTACCTCAATTTGCAACGGCGGCACGTCCGGCAAATCCAGCGCACCTGAAAGCAATGCCATTCCAAAGGTCTACGAGTCTAACGGCATTTTGTTTCGGAAGACAAAGGCAAAGTACACAACTATGCTAACGCAGATAAAAATCTCAGCCAAACCCAGGCTACCAAAACCCGGTGATTGCAAGTACAATGTAGGTAAATGGTAAACCAAACCGGAGTTGCCGTTGCAGCTAATGGCAGCAAGTGAGAGGGTCGTCTGAAGGCAGGGCCACCCGATTGCCCTGAGCCGTCCAAAAGAACAGTGCAACTTAAAACAAACGAACCCTTCCGATTATTCTGAGGAACCGATTAGAGTACAGTGGGTAGGGTTAGAAATGGCTTTGACTCTACTTCAAAAACGTTCAACCATGGCAAACTTACGGAGGGAACAGAGCAGAACGGCCGACTTGGATGCAGCAGAAAGCGGCGGGTATTCCGGATCAAATCTGACGTCCATTTGATTAGAGAGCATGTCGATTTCTTGTTTGACTGCCGACGGCAGCACCAGCGTTCTGCCATCCAGACACAGCACACTCAGACCACTGACTGTCTCCATCTGCTCACTGACAGTCTTCTCTTCTGCAGACTCCGACAGAAAGTCTGGCAACCTGCACCACCCACACAACCATATATGTATACTTAATACAGTCAGGCACTTAACGCCGTTTATGGTACCGACACCATGTGGTACTGGTCCTATATATAGTACCCCCACGTTCGGCGACTGTGGTGGTACCATATGGTGCCGGCACCACATTTGGTACCTCTACCCATAGCCATGGGTACCGGCACCATATGGGGTCGGTACCATAAACGGCGTTAAGTGCTAGATTGTAATAGAACGGAAAATGGAAATCATATCAGCATGATTTGCCTAGAAGGGCAGGGTTGCCAGGGATTTTTCGACAAAAAGGGTACTTTCACTTGAGAATGCTATGTAGATAAGGACGGACCTTAACATGGGCTCTTAAACTGCAACTTGTTATAAACAAATATTGGCCAAATTTCGGAGGAGAAGGGATAGGGTAGCGTTACACAGTATCGGCGGCCGGCGAAGGCGATTTAAACCTCGCAAGCGACGTGTTTCGTACCCAATCCGTTTCAGTCTGAGCCAAGCCCAAGGATCCTCAAAACTCTGCCGGAGCGCTTCCATTCCGTGCTCAACCTTAAGGGCAGCTTGGACAGCATCGAGGAACGGCTGACATAAGACACTGTCCTGACTGCCAATCTGTTTTACGTACGTTTCGCACTTCACCAGCAACTCAGTATTGACACGCCTAAATAAGAACACGTCCTTAGTGATACCTAGCAGCGTACCCATGAATTGTACGTTGAGTACACCCTCCTTTGCGGCGGCGGTAGGAAGGAAAAATTGGGTAAAATAAGAGAAACGAATAAATTATGACCTACAACTGTCTATTTTACGCTGAGAATGCGTTGATGCATTTTGCTTAAAGTCAGCTTAGAGGCGGCAGGTAGGACCATCTCACGGCTCTGGCTCATATCAAAATAATGTTAAAATAGAGCTCAATCGAAAACCAACGGTGCATGCCCGGCCACCAGCAACCACCTAGAACCGGAGCCACACCCCACCTCAAATTCGGTCGGCACAGATTTTCGGGCTCAATTTCTGGTGTCTGACAGTCTCCATTCAAACGATCATCCTTCATTCGTTTCTAAAACTAGGATCCTGACTAGCATATGGTTTTGTAGCTGTTCCAATGGCCTTTCATTTTCTGATAGTCCCGTTTCCAGATGGCTGGTTACCGAGATATTCATCGAAAACTACTAAATTGCCGAAAATGCCACTCGATATTTTTTCAAAAAATCGTTATAACTTTTGGTGCAAAGGCCCTGCCAAGCTAATGTTATAAGAAAAGTTACGTATGAGTTGGCCAAACAAAATTAGTGTGCTTGTTTAGGGGAGGGGGTGTTTGGCCTCTCAAAGATGTTCGAAAAGAAATTTTCGCAAAGCTTAGTACACTATTCGATGTACATAGTTTTGTTTTTGTATGCTGAGTTCGAAAATGCATTCGGTTTAGCTAGATTCGCTCTGAATCGGGAGAAACCTGCGTCCAAAGTTGTGACCGACAGTATTTCTTGAGTGACATTACTCGCTAGCATGACCATAACGATAGTACAAAGCAGCTTTTCTTATGTAGTTTTTGCTGCTGATTCTGAAAATAACCATTTTTGCTTTGAAGATACAGACATTTTAACGATTTGAGAAGAAAACGGTTGCACTTGTTCTCACATGCTCGTTTGAAAGGCGGCTCAATTGAGTCGCATGTAGGCTACAGAGCCATCAAATTTATATCACATAATGCAGTTTTTGCCGTTGATTACGAAAATGAAATCTGTTTTTTCAATCTGACCACTCCTGAGCCACTTAATGAAACTTCAGAGGTTCATAACTTGCGACTGAGCTGTCGTAGTGTAACAATATGATGATATTCAGAATCAGCGAAGAAAACTGCATCAGATAGATACTATGTTATGCCCAGATTTAACAGATAACTCCTTGTATGAGCACCAGGGCATAACAACTACATAAGTGGCTTAAGCGGCGTTTATACTCCTACTGAAGACACACTACTGCAGTAGTTTTTCGCCAGTCTCTGCCTCTTTTTTACAGGCTGGCGAATATACGCCAACCTTAACCTGAATCACATACACTACTGCAGTAGCAGAGCAGAATAGAAAACAGCCGCGCCGGCTCCCGGTGTAAAACTAAAGCCAATGAAAAAAAGAACAAAAAAAGAAATACGGCAGCTATACGAGGAAACGATGGATTTAGCTCAGAAAGGCACTAGAATGGCAGCAGAAAACATTTTTAGCGTCATGTTCACACCCAGAACCCGTCAACATTGATCTGATTGAAAGAGTACAGAGATTATTTACTCGCCGAATTCCAGGTCTTGTGAATTTTGAATATTCCGAAAGGCTAAGATTGCTAAATTTGGAGTCTTTAGAAAAAAGAAGAATTGTTGCTGACCTTGTAATAGTTTACAAATTAATTCACGGACAAATTGATCTCCCTGTTGATTTGTTTTTCAAATTTAATAATCTCAACACACGTGGCCACTAGTATAAATTGTGTTTACCGAAGTCCAGGCTTGATATAAGAAAATATTCCTTTGCCGTTCGAGTAATAAATATTTGGAACTCCTTACAAATGAAACCGTTAATTTGCGCTCTGCACGCGCCTTCCGCAACGCTCTCTGTAATACCGATTTTAGTAGATTTTATCGGGGTAGGGTGTTAGTGGCCGTTTAGCGGCCCATCCCCATCCCGATCTGTTTGGTCTCAGTCTTGGGCATTTGTGTTCCGTTTATTTTGAATAAAATTACTTACTTTACTTTAAACAACCATTCAACACCAGAAACGTATGCAGGCTCGACCGTTTTGGTAGTGATCGACGAAGATATGGACGTAATCACCCGGACAGAAGCTTTTGCAACATCTGACAACACCTATCTGTCTTATTTTATTAATAAACTTGGAGTGGAACTCAAGTTTTGCCTAAAAATAACGGACCGACTGTCGTCGGGAGTGAAATGTTGCTGTATTCTGTTGAAAAATGTCTGCTGATCGGACTAAAAACAAAAAAAAATGTTCTGCCGGTGCCCAGAAACCCACTTCATACCTCAAATGCTTTTGAAAGTGCAAAAAACCGCACCTAAATGCGCCTCTCCGGCGACCTACTGCAGTAGGAAATAGAAAATTTTCTATTTACTACTGCAGTAGTTTTTCCTACTGCAGTAGCTACTGCAGTAGCGCGGCGGCGCGGGCGCGGGTGTTTATACTCCTACCGAAGACTACTGAAGGAGTCGGCCAACCTACTGCAGTAGCTCCTACTGCAGTAGCTACTGCAGTAGGAGTATAAACGCCGCTTTAGAAGCGGTCAGACTGCCAAACAGATGTCATTTTCGTAATCAGCGTACTTGCCGGCTCTCTTCGGCACATAAGCTGACTTTCTCGCAAAATGCATCTTAAACGTGTTTTTGAAGACAAATTTTCCAAATTTTCTTGCCCTTGTTGGGCAGAAGTAACTTGAAAATTGTACAGCCCCTTTCCGAAGTCGTGGCTACGCCACTGCAATGTACCTTTGTTCTTCTATTATCTCCACCACTCTCTCAAGCTTTCTCGTATCTTTCAAGTCGGCCTTGTCTCTCTGAATGGCCTTCTTCAAGGATTGCAGGTAAGGCTGCAGCTCTTTGATCTTGGCATTGTAGGTGGCGTCGTCTGCCGCTGCCGCTTGACCGCCGTCCACGCTAGAAGGTTGCGCACTGGCTGGACTGCGATCTAAAATTCGCCTGCTCTGCGCCACAATCGGTCTGTCCAGTCCACGCACCGGTGGCCGTTTTCTGAGACGACGGACCGCCACTGCCGACACCACCTGGAGACATCTCCGGCAATCTGGCCGGTGACGTAACCGAAGCAAAACCACCGGGTGAATTAACGGCACCTGGACCCGGACCCGGGCCGTATTGCACCGGACCGCGCGGCACACCTGACGCGTGTGAATAGACAACTGAGGACGGAGCCTGCGAGTTCTGCACTGAATACGGAACAGGACCGCCGTGCATTCTGAAACTACAACTGTAGGCTATTCGTCACACGTATACAGACAGAGTCCTCTCGCCACATTCAGGTTAAACCTTAACCATCGCATTCGCGTATCTTTTGTTAACACGACATATTTTTACAGATTCCTACAGAAAATTCTGTCTGAGGAGTATAGTATGGCAGACTCACTACATCCCCCTTTCCTATAATCTGTTTATAATTATGGCATCAGTTCAGATTAACAGGCTACAAGGTGTGACTTCACGCTGAACCGAGTCAGTTGAAGGCGAACCGAAGCAGCATAATGGCGAGAAATAGCAGGATTGTTAAATACATATGTAGTTACGAACCCGGCAGGCATTTGTTCAGGCGGTTTGTAGCGATTCTGCTGCATAGCTGGATGAGGCAACGACCCCATCTGCGGACCGGCATTGCGAGGTTTGTAGGCTGTGGGCTGAAAACCAAATACTGTCAATCATAAAATACAATGTAGGTGTCGGAAGGTCCGAAATAGTCCAGGCAACGAAAAAACATCACTGTACCCAGCTGACACATGCTCAAAGTCGGTTCAGTCGGAAGCCAGACCAACTTCACTACGTACGTACAACTAATACAGGGAAAAGTGACCCGTGTGCGGCCTTGGAAACGGACAGAAACACAGACAGACACACAACTTCGGTCAACCTGATAGCAGATCTGCTGACCGGGCATCGAAGCCATCATTGGAGAATCGGCACGCACTTGTTGCCACTGCAGGAATGATATTTGACGCAGCGCTAGTTAATACAGTCAGGAACTTAACGGCATGTCCACAGCGGCCTAGCCAGCCATTGGGCTCAATTTTGGTTTCTGTTATTTCTCCGTCTTGACCATTCTAGGCTTTAATAAATGTATGGTACTGGCACCTTATGGTAGCCCACGTTTGGGCTCTGTTGTAGCAATGGTACCTTTCGTATGACTTCTGACACTTTCCTTTCCTATCTTTCTTTCTTTTATTTTGTTAAAAGAGCACGTGTGGTGCGACTCATACCACAATCCGGCATGCAAACTGACGCCTAATACACCACTAGTGGAATCATTATGAGCACACTACATACGGCAAGAAATTTTCAGTAGGCGGCACGATCTCTGGTGGTATCAGCGCGGTGGCCGATGGCAGCGTTAATATACGTACTGGATGGCATCACTACCCTACCCTAAGTACGGTTATGAAATGCCGCAAGCGCCTGGCTGTATTGCAAGTAATAAAGTTGTGCCAGAGAGGCTGCGTACCTGCTGCATTGCCGGCGGGGCTTGCTGTGCACCGCCGGTTCGATTCTTGTAGTCAAAGTAAAGTCGCAACACTGCCTTCTGTTTATCGCCCGGATGCTGGTGAATCTGCTGTTTTTGCGACGGCGGCAGACTGTTAAAAACTGAAAACATAAGAAAGTAAGAGTAGCCGACACAAAACAACTAAAGTCAATTTCAAAAGGTTTGGCGGTGGACAAAATACTCGATTTTCTCAAAAACTTTCTTCTGCACCTCTACAGTATATCAAACGATAGTAAATTAACAGGGGTACAACATGCGTGCTATACTGTTAGCTTGTCCGGCCATTCAGTATTATCATACATGGGCCGGGGGGTGGGGTCCGGGGGGTTTGCCCACCGCCCAACTTGGGCTCGACCCCCCCAAACGACCCCACCCACCCACCTGAAGCCGACTTTTGTTCCTGACCCCACCCACCAAAATCGCCGCGACCCCCCCAAACCGGCAGGCCCACCCCCAAATTTTCGGATTTTGACTACCCCCAACCCATTTTTCCGGCCAATGTACGGTAGGTATGGGCGACCATTTTTAATAATTCGCGCTATGACAACGGAAATACGCTAAAAGGGCCGATAGCATGACCGGATATGACAATTCAGGCAAAAAACCGCATTCGATTTCACTAAAAAATAGAAAAATGCGATTTAATAACAGCCGCTTGCGAAGGACTTTTCTATGGCGCACTTGGTACCATTTTTAGTTATGGGCAATATATTTGAATAACTCGCGCTACAAGAAAAAGTTTATGCTAAAACGGCGATAGCATGACCGGATGCGATAAATTACGCAAAAAACCGCACTTGATTTCATGAAGAATTAGAGAAATTCGGGTTTAAAACAGTTTGTTGTGTGAGCCGCGCAGTTTAGTATTTAGCAATTGGTCGCACGTTTCAACGGGGGCTGATTTTCTATGGCGCGATTCACGAAGATGCAACCCACTTGATTGTTTAAAATCTACCAGAAGGCTGTCAATATCCGTAACACAGCTAAACTAATGCGAAAAAGTATGATTGCAAGCGTTGCATAAAATAAAATACTAAAATGGCAAAAATTAAGGGATACAGGAACTTCATCACCGCGTGGGGTTAACGGTAGAGAGCAGAGAGCCAATTCTTGTATCATTCGAAAGCCTGAAGTCTACTGTACTCAGAACCGATTGAAATCCTTTCGCCGAATTTGTCGTTTTTCACAACAATCAGGAACACCAAAAAAGTCCACCAAAAAGCCGATTTTCAGTAGCTAAGAAAGAATCCAATTTGTGGGGACCGCTAAGAAAAAGAGTAGTGCTATATAGGTAACAAGTTACGCTGATTTCAAATCCGATTGAAACCAATTTGAATAAACGCTCCTTTCAACAGAAAATGGACGTTGAAAAACGACGAATTCAGTTTTTGAGAAAAAAGAATGAAAATCGGCGAAATTCAAATTTTGGCGGGAATTTGCCTTTAACGGCTGAATTATGGTTCAAAAAAAAAAAAAAGATGCATTTTTATTTTGTCGCATAGCTACCCCCATACTCATGTATGCCATGTATGCCTTTAACGGCTCAATTATGGTTCAAAATGCATTTTTTCGATAGCTCATATAAATACATCACTTCCTACCATCAATAACCGAACACAAAAAAGAAAATTTGTGCTTGCTGCTGCGAAAACCGTTTTCGGACCATATTTTGGCCGTATTTTTGTATTTTCTAAACGGCGCAGCCGGACGTACCTTGCCCATACCTACAATAGCAGTTTTGTCCGAAACACTGCTTGGAGTGTGAAATCAACTCTTTATAGAAGCGTCAAATCCAGAAACAGACTATATTTTCAAAGTCCCCAGTGTTTCGCGAGTCTGCTCATATATACATACAGCATGTGAGATCTAGCCCAACAGATTTTTTCAAAAATCCAATTTCTTAGACGCCACTTTCATGAAAAACGTGCGGAAAATGTGCTTAACGATGGACGAATTTTCAACTTGGGACAAAACGGTCTAAACATTGATAAAACTGGCCAAAACTCACTATCTAACCAAACGTTTATAAGCTAAATCGAATTCTGCGGTCGGTTTACTGATAGGATGCACCAGTTACGAGATATTTGCGCTTTTGTGTGTTAATATCATGTTTTTGCATAAATTTCAGCAATTCTTTCAACTTGGGGCAAAACGGTCTAAACGTTGGCCCAACCTCACAAGTCTAAGTCAAATTTTGCGTTTTTCGGAGATTTTACGTTTTTCGGAAATGTTACGTTTTTCGGAGAAAACTGCTACTGCATGGCCGGATAAGCCAACAATATAGAGCGCATTTTGTAGCCCTGCTAATATGATATCGTTTGAAGACTATAGGGATTCAAAAGAAAGTTTTTGAGAAAATCAAGCATTATTGTGCACCACCAAACTTTTTGAAATGGACTTTAGGTCTGTACATTCGGTCAATATCTGTGTGGTGATTCCGGTGAGGTTAACTGGCTGCGGCCCGGCAGGCATCATGTGCGGTGGTCGTTTATCGGCCGGCATCATGCCTTCCGCCGTCTGGTACTGTTGCTGAGGCGCAGATTGCATTTGTGCCATCATTGGCGGCCCGCCAGGCATGAATTGTGCAGTTGGTTGCGGCTGCATCGACATCTGCAATTCCTACATTGAGTAAAGACTTTATGCTCATCTACTACACCATGCAGAGCACAGTGAACGACAGATAAATATAAATTAGGACTTCTTGTTGTGTTAAAGTATTTAAAAAAGAGCGACCTAGTTTTTTCTGAATAACTTCTTATGGAAGCGTTGTCTCATAAGCAAAGTTGTAGAGGGCACCGAGCTCGGTACTGTGGTATAAACCTGCGCAACATTACCTGGTAATGCAAATTTCCGCAACGAAAAAAAGGGCTGAGTAGGTTTTTTTCAGTGAATCATAATCTACAGAGCATGGGATTCCAAAAATGTATTTAAGTTGACTGTAGAGGCCCAATGGCTCCAAAGTAACAGAGCCTTAAAGTTTACCCAAACGCTAGGTTGACCATTTTGACGATTTTCAGATTTCTGGGGGGGGGATTGAAATAACTCAGGACCAAATCAACCGATTTGGCTAAAATTCACTAATGTAGTGTAAAATTTAGTTTTACATCGATTTTAGATGATTTGGAGATTTAAGTACAAGAGTGTCTGGTTCTAGCCGATCAGACCACCATAGAACTCCCGTTGTTACACGTATGCTGTCACTTCGGTACCACTCCTGTTTCTGATTTTGTTTGTGAAATTCGGGGAGGAATGAATGAGATAAGACACAAAAGCAAAAACAGTCGAGTCATACGTACATGCATCATTCGCTGAGGGGCCATTTGAGGGTTGCCAGCCATCGGAGAGGGGTCGGGAGGAGGCATGTACTGATTGCCGTACGGCGGCTGTGCGCCGCCCGCGGCGTTCATACTAATATGTTGTTTGTCTAAAATAACAGGAAACACTTATCAGTTAAAACTGAGTGAAAAAGTAAGCACTTCTGATAGCGGAGAGAACACGGTTGATTGTTTTGAAATACTCCTCTTTGGAGCTTGTCTTGTCAAATACGTATTCCTCCACTTGTCGCGCGTCGCCGGGCACTTGTGAATTGACGTTCTGTAGCAGTTCCGGCTCTCTAAAGTTGAAAATTTCAAAAGTCTATTGCAAACGTTGTTAGTAACAACAGAACAAAAACTACAGTGCAAAGCGGTTTGCTGGCCTGGCAGTTAGAGTTGTAAAAAAAAATTTTTTTGAAAGCCAAAAAAAAGTTTTTTATGAAAATTTTTCATTTCGAAATTTTTTTCAAAATTTTTTCATAGCATGAGATATAGCTTGTAGGAGATGCAAGGATGCATCAGAAGCAACTTTAAATACAAAAGCTGATACTTTGGTTCAAACATAGTGTTACAGCCTGAGAGTCGACATTCTATTGCTCACAGAGTGGCTGCTGTCCTTCAAAACCAATTTTTAGGCTTAGAATAGGCAAGAAATTGATAGAACTGCACTGCTAATGTATGTCTGAGGCTAAATTCAGCGATTTTCCCCCAAAATTTCCATTCCATGAATAAAATAAAAGATTTTCGAAATGGGCCTTCAAAAAAAGTTTTTTTTAAAAAAAAAAGAGCCTAACAACACTACTGGCAGTGCACTTATCTCGCAAACCGCAATCCTCGATTACCACTATTTTATAACGCAAGCTGTAAAAAAACTAAAGCCCGATAGTAGTCACCGCCTCCGAAGCGACAGCAAAGCCTAACGCCATAAAACCAATCGGGCGAGGAACTAGACGCAAGGTTTGTCGCCGAGTGAACCAAAAAACAGTGATAAAACTTGTCAAGTTACAACGGCCGGTTCTAGAGCCTGTTTGGCTCGCACGCAACGCTCCGCTTAAACTTCACATACCAGACGCAAACATCTACTAAAAAACACTCACAGCTTTTCAATGATCTTTTGACGCAACTGCTGCGATGGCCAGTCACACTCGCTAACGTCCGAAAACTGGTGATCCATCGAGACTGCGCCGACAATACATCTGCACAAATCGCATATAGAAATTCAAACACACAACGTTGTGTCAGGTAACTTGGGCAGGAAGAAACCAGGACAGTAAAAAGACTGATGCAAGTAGTAGCAAGTTTAATACGTAGGAAATGGAACAGAACAAACAAAAGATGAGCAGACAGTCGGCTACGCTCTGAACAGCATCTCATCCTGCCGCTTTTTCATGGTGAACGTGCCGGGCTTCTGCTGAGCGTCCGGGTGGTTGGCCAGCTGCGGTGGACAAACCGAAATCGGACTTTCCAACAGACACTGTTTGAGGTCGTAGAAGACGGCAGAGTCGTCGTTGGTTAGGAAAGTCATGGCCACTCCGTGTTTGCCCTCTCTGGCCGTTCGGCCGATTCGGTGCGTGTAGTCCTCAATGTTCTTTGCCATGTCGTAATTAATCACCATCGACACGTCCTTTATGTCGATGCCGCGTCCGGCCACGTCCGTCGCTACTAGAATGTCTTTGGAACCCTCCTTCAGACTAGCCAGCGCATACTCGCGAGCCTCCTGGCCCTTGCCACCGTGAAGAACGCACGGATTGAACTGAAAAAACAACGAAATTTAGTTGAAAATGCCTACCAAATTGTCCAAATAAAACAGATTGGGAGAGATTCGTGTGGTCACAGTGTGAGTGATCCCTATACTTCCCGTCTGAGTTGAGTTGCTTACCTATTGAAGGTGAGTTTCAATACCAGCACATTTGAAATTTCGCTACGGTTATCACCCTGTTTGGAAACATTTACACCCAAAGCGCAATTATTGATAAAGACAAAGAGCTAGATTTGCTTGAAGAGACGGATAGACGCTGTCTGTACAAAGAAACTGCTTCTGTTCGCTTTGACTGATGAGAAGCAGCAAGACTCTCTACTGCACTGCACTGTATGCGTAAGTCAAAAAGCATTTCTCACCCCAAGTTTCTCCAAGCCTTTGGCCAACATATCGGCACCCTTCTTCTGATTGACGAACAGAATGATGGGCGGATCGATGCCTCGTTCAAGCACTTCAATCAGTTTCTTTCTCTTCTCCGACTCCGATACCATAACCACTATCTGCTCGACGCGCTCCGTCGGTCTGCCTGCAGCTCCGATGTACACCACGCACGGCCGTCGAAGGTAAGTGCGTGCCAGACGTTCCACTGCAGCACTCATCGTAGCCGTAAACATCACCGTCTAAAACCACTACCATGCCACTAACGATCAACATCTCAATCACAATCAGTGGTTCCCTGTCATTTGTTGATTGATTTGGTTCAAATTTTCAGAATATACCGACAGATAGGACCCTCACTGTTACCGTAACAATAATACTGCCTATCCACCCCTCAGAATGCCCATCACCGCGGACGCTGACTCAGGATTCAACTCCCACCTACGTTCTGATCAACATCGGATCAACTCTTCTTAGACCAACGCCACTGTCCCGACTGTGGACAGCAACCCCGACATGACACCCACATCTTTTTGGCGTCAGAAACAGCCTTCCTGGGTGTTTAGCCAATGGCGGCGTCTACCAACAACCCAAATTTTCAGTTTTTTCACCCATAACACCCGTTTGGTTTCGAATCTTCCTGTCAAATTTGCCAATATTATGGCCGATGTATTTCATCAGAAATGCTGAAAATTTGAACTAAAACCAACATCAAATGACGGAGAACCTACGGTTGGAAGGAAGTGAGGTCGGCAACATGATGTTGCACTTTTGATTGATACTGCAATACCAAACAATTAAAAAATGACCTGTCGGTATTTTTTCTTGGAGAAAAAGTTGGCCATCATTTTGGTGCCGTCCTCAGCTTCGTCGGTGTCTGGTTTCAGATTGGTGACCGGAATGTATTCGAGAACTTTCTGAACGTATGGCTCGAAGCCCATATCCAACATGCGGTCGGCTTCGTCGAGAATGATGTAGGTGCACTGACTGAGCACTAGATACCGATTCTCCAACACATCCACTAGTCGGCCTGGCGTGGCTATCACTACCTACAACAACGAGAACAGCTCTTACATTCTTTCTTGGCGAGCACAAGGCACAGTCAGTACCTCTACGCCCATTCTCAACTTAAATCCTTGCTCCTCCCTCGACAGTCCGCCGATTATGGACACAGTGCGGATGCCTAGCGGCTGTCCGAACTTGGTCGTTTCCTCCTCGATCTGCTGCACCAGCTCTCTAGTCGGCGCCATTATAATGGCGTACGGCCCCTGGTCGAAATCCTCGACGCGCTCCATTTTTGGAAGCGACGTAATCCAAACGAGAAGAGGGATAAGAAAGGCTGCCGTTTTGCCGGAGCCGGTCTCCGCCACGCCGATTATGTCTCGGTTTTGTAGTCCAATCGGTATGGCTTGACGCTGTATGGGAGTTGGTTCCTTAAAGACAAATTTAGATCAATGGTGTTGCGTCTGTTTTGTGCGATACCTTATAACCGATCTTATGAACAACGTCGTAAATGGCTTTCGGTAATCCAGCCTCGTCCCAGCCGCGCAGCGGTTTCGGTACGTTGCCGCCTTTGATGGCGATGTTGTAGTCCTCGCGGAAAATACGCCAATCGCGGTCGCTCATCTCGTCTAACGTTTTCTGAGACCAGTGTCGGTCATCCCATCGCTGCTTCGCTTCTTTCTGTTTTATCCGTTTAATCCTCTGCCTAAAACAATCAGCCACTTAACGGCTTATCTATGGCACCGGCATACATGTAACAGGGGGCCTGGGGCTCTGGCTCCGCCCCCAAGTAATTTTTGCACCAGTTTTTTGCAACTTACGCTTCATGTTTTTTCTCGAAGTCAGACCGTCTCTTTTCAAGCAGGTCCGAGTAGAAAGCTGACTTTTCCTTTTTCTGAGTCTTTACATCTATTCCGGCCAAATGGCCACGACCGAAAAACTGAACTTCATGACGCTTCTTGTACAGAAAATTGTAATCGTGCGAGGTGTCTTCGGAGGCATCCCAGTCAAAAATGAACTTGCGCTCATGCAAACGACGACCGCGCTTGCGCTTCTCGCGCGGTGCTCCTGCAAAGCCGTACACTTAGCGACTGAGAGAAAAACACCCAACAATGATTAATTAGCGTTACCGAGGTATCTGTTTCGAATGGCGCTCGTTTCCTTTTCCTTATCTTTGTCGTCTCGACCGTCTTTATCCTTCTTCGAGTCGCTCTTGGATTCTTTGTGAGAGTCGTCCTTGTCTTTTCGATCACGATCACGGTCCCGGTCCCGGTCACGATCGCGATCTCTGTCCCGATCTCTCTCTCTTTCCCTTTCCCTTTCTCGCTCTCTCTCTCTTTCTCGCTCTCGATCTCTATCTCTGCGTTCACGGGATTCCATCTCTAAACAAAACATGACTGACTGAGTGAACTTGCAACGACTGTGTTACCATTAACAGCTTCGGCCGTCTGCAGGAACTGAATTCGCTTTTTCCGCTCGTCTTCATGCTTCTTTCTCTGCAATTCCGTGGCCTGCTGACGACGCTCGATTGCTAAACGTTCACGCTCCTCTTTGGACAGAAATGTAGGCTGAAAAGAATATAAATGCGAACGTCAGTTAAACTAAAAACCAACTCAGTTCACTTTTATTTGGGCCTCGTTCTCCGATTTCTTCTTTGCCAGCAGTTCTTCCAACGAAAGCGGTTCACGCTTAGGCTTCGGCTGTTCTGCGTCAAGCTCGTCAGTTTCTGGCTGATCGTCATTAGCTGCGTCGTCATTGCCATTCTTCCTTTCGCTTATGCGCTGCTTTCGATCTCTGCTCCTCGACCTTCGGTCGCGGTCGGCTTTTCGGGCAGGCGAGCGACTGCGCCGCTCTTTCCGCCATCGTTCTGGTCTTCGCTCGCGGCTCGCGCTGCCACTTCTAGACCGCTTCCGCTCCCTACGACTATCGCGACGAGATTCTCTGCGTTCGCTTGACCGTTCCGCAGACTTACGACTGTCTCGCTGATCAGCCACCTCCTCCCTTCGCACCTCCACTGCACCGTCTTCGTCGGAAAGCTGGCCTTCCTCAGAGCCCTCGCCTTGCAACTTCTTTACTTCCTTTAATTCCGGCATTCTGCGAAGAGAACAAGGTCAGCTATAAAGACAACAAACAACTGTGAGACAAACAACACTGAAATTTTAAGTAGCACAACAGTAAACATAGTGTCATTATACTAGGCAGACATAAGCAAAGGCTGGGGTGATGGGGTTGCCTCCTTCACGCTCTGACCTCCCCGCTCCCTCTGGGTCGCCGCCAAAGTATGCCCAGATTAGGTAGAAATGAGCTCAGGATAGCAAAAAATGGACATTTTGGCTTACCATCCCTTCAACCCCACTACCCCTCAGGATTTGAAAATTTACCACCCCTCAAACGAAATGCTAGTCCACGTTTGATGCAAGAATTGGAAACAAAGCAGTGGTACCACTTGGTGTTCTATTAGCAGCATTACCAGATCTCACGCATTAAAATTGCAATAAACAAATCATTATTTTGAATTATAATTTTTTATTTTGGATAAGAGAAAGTAAGCTAATTATTGGTGTACAGTAGGATACTGCCCAATAGAAAACGCAAAAGGGCTTCCAAAAGTTTTCATTGATCGAAATTTGCATAGATTTTTATACGGGTATTGGGTTTTTGTACCCCAATATACAGCGGTTTCCTCCTGCTAGAAAAGCCAAGCGCTTTACCGCCACCTCTACTTACTACCGGTATGCTAAGTTCTATCCCGGCTGAAACTCCGAGCCAGGACATGCCATCTGCAATTCTAAAACCCCCCCTCAGACCCATTCCTCTTAATCATTAATTTTGGGACCTGTTACAGGGACGCCAATACCCGACTCCAATAACCGGAAACAACAGTACCAATAACAGTTAGCACTGCAGCTGTTATTTATTTACCTGACCATAGAATGTAGCAAGAGGTCGGATAACACCGATTCATCTGTTCACCACAAAGCTTCGCTGCGGTTACAAAGATTTACTGGCACGCAAACATATTAGCACCTGAGGAGAAAGTAGTACAGAACTTTTCTGGCACCATAACAGATCGTTGACGCAGACAGATTCGTTTGAGCGAGATTCATTCACGAGCGACTAGACAATTAAGATAGGCTTATCAAACAAATAAGGCAACGGAGTAACTACACGTCGACAAACTGCAATCAAGGCACTCAACTAATAGCAGTAACCGTCCGGCATTTTGCACGGCTGATGTCCAGGCACGGCGAAGATTCGTTTTGAGCTGAGACAAGCACACAGACGATAGCCCAACTCTCTGGCATTGAGCGAGGGAGAGCTGGACAGTTGATATTTCCGAGCTTCGTTCAGGTAGACGCCACCACTCCCTTCCAACTTAATCGAGCCACTACCACTTTTCTAAGACCGGTTCCTTATTAAGCTTATCTAGCCAGCCACAAAACTTGAGAAACCAGCTCTGCAGGCCTCTCTCTATCTCTATGCTTTCAACTAATACTGTGATCTGTGACTACCTAATAATTAATCTGCAACTCCGGACAAGACTATAACCTACCTTTTCATGTGGACCCTTCCCCATCAGCATAAGGCAAGTAAGGAAAGTAGACTGCTTTAGCCACCTTCCTCTACATGTTTTGATAGCAGAACAAGTGAGAAAATGACTGCAAATCGCAGTCTTGGCATTTCCCAAAATAGAGGGCAGCGTTATCTATGTAGCACCGGTTCAACTGGAAGTGATGCCATGGCAACAGTAGCATGCTCTCACTTCGATCGAGGTCTCAGGTGATGATACCACAGATAGTACTGTACTGTCACAGGCCTACAATAATAAGCATAACATACCACTGTGCGCATTTCAATGTTGTTCAAAGCCTCAAAAACAATGTGTTTAGAGCGAAACACATTGCCTTCGTTTCCGCGGAAACTTATATTATCCACATCAAACTTGAGCGACGAATTAGCTGGCGAGCGCACCTGAAACTCTCAGTCTGTTAACATGAAAAAAACCTCCTAAACCCGCTCGCTCAGCGCCCGTTGACTGCAAATATACCTAGCCCACACACACACGTACACGCCTATCACTAATACAATTGCAATTAAAGATAAATCTTGAAATTTTCAAAATGTTGGAGCCACTATAAACACGCAAAAAGCTTGATTTATAATTTTTGAACAGTAAACATTCTTGAACAATTCAAAATATCTCCGTGCTTACCGTGCCTGAGCCCATAATGTTTTATACCAGCGTGTAGCTAGACATAGCTCAATCGGTTCCGATAGCGCCTCTTAAATCTCTTAAAATTGACCTACGCACGACCATTTAGACGCCCGGGCGTTTAACAAAATTTCAAATTATTTTCTGATTTGGCCTACATTCAGTTAGTTAGCCGGCCAGGGCCCCAACGCGTGAGCCTGCGTTACCTTATTGGTGATCACTTGTTCTGCAGAAATTTTCTTAATTCCTTTGTTCAATTTAAACTGCGGATGCTTGGAGCTGAACATTGGACGACCTGAGTCTGAATTTATGGTTAGGAAATTGCTGACATTCACGATACGAATCCGTCCTGGACCCAGCACCAACTCGGCGCGCTCTTTATCACCACTTTCCTTGGTTAAATTTGTACGCAACAGAACCTGAAAACAAACCAACAAACAAAGTCAGGACAATACACGACATGACTGCTTACTCTAGAGCCCTGCACGTTCAATGCTTTGTCTTTGTGACCTCCGATGACGCCGCCATTGGTGACCACAGTGCCCAGGTCAACGTCTTTTCCGGTGAACCGAACCACGTGCTCGTCAGCCGAACGGTAGAACTGCATGGTATCCATGCCTTTGGGACTGATTCTCAATGTTTTGATCAACCAAACATTACACTAAATCTGAGAGAATCACACCAGCCAGCGTAGAATAACTTACGAGAAGAGTGGTTAAAGCGAGCACCCACAGCACGCAGACGCAGCCCACCACTACGCACAGTCTGGCGCCTCTCAGACCCGTCTGCAGCAGTTTCTGCTCGCCAACGGGGTCGTACCCGGCGCACCAATCGTCGTACGGAGCTGAACTAACTTTGGGCACTCGCGGAGGCATGTAAACTCCTCGGGAAGTCACTCCAGTGCGTTCGTAGGTTCCCATTTTGATACGTGCCCTCGCTTCAAAACCTAAAACACTGCAATGAACATACGCAACCACCCAAGGAGAGAATAGGTAAGGACCGACCCTGAATTGCGATTCCAATCCTATCTGAACTCATACATGGGCCGGGGGGTAAGGGGGGTATACCCCCCACGGCCGGCCATACCCCCCCCCCCTCCCCCACTCCCGGAGGGAGGAAATTTTCGCTTATTTAAGGCAAAATAGGCATTTTTTGGCCTTTTTTCGGGGGACCCCCCCCCCCCCCCCCCGAGGTCTCAACCCCCCCACCCCCCCCTCCGGATTTTTCCGCCCCATGTATGTCTGAACTGGTAGCTCCGATTCCAAAGTCAGGGGCCTAAACTCTCCTCCACCACCCCCTTCCCGGAGCGAAAAAATTTCGATTTTTAAGGCAAAATAGGCATTTTCCGGGGACCACCCCCACCGAGACTTCCAGACCTCCATCCGGATTATTGCGGCCCATGTATGCTCATTTACACCTAATCAATCTTCGGAGTTACTAAGATTTTAAGGGGGTAATCGATACAATAAATATTTTGTAAGCAAGCAATCGATTATAGGTTTTCTCTGATTTTTAGTAGGTGAGCTGCAGGAACACCCAAAATTCTTCCAAAGATTCTTGACTCGCGATCCTAGCTTAAGAAATGAAGGAAGGGTGATTGTTTTAATGGAGGCTGTCAGTCAGGCACCAGAAATCCCTGCCGACCCAACTTTGATGGGGTGTAGCTCCAGGGGTTTGCTAGTGACCGGGCATGCACCGTACCGTACGTCCTCGATTGAGCTCTATTTTAACAGACTTTTAATATCAGATCCGTGAGATGACCCTGCTACTTGCCATCTATAACCTGACTTTCTCGCAAAATCGATATTAATGAGGAGGGAGGTGCTGCTTAAAGATGCACCCGTAATCCGGTATTATCGGATACATACCGGATAATCCGGTGCTTTTAACTCTAAAACACTATCCAGTATATTTTGGATAATGTATACCGGATAGCCAAAAGTAGCATTTTCATGGCATTTTTTTCAGTTTTCGTGAAAACCATCGAAAAATCATATTTCTAGCCTGAAAATTACTGTATTTCCTTATAAGAGCCAGTTTATAAACCTGATATCATACTTATTATCCGGTATTCTTGAAAACTATCCGCTTTCTGGTATTTTTCTTTTCGGTTGCATTATCTAGTGCTGCAAGGATATAATACGTAGCCGGATTTAGGTGTAGCCGGGGGGAACAGGAACCGATCTCAAACGGAAATTAATGTTTTTAGTGACCATAATTAATTAATTATAAATTAACCAGTTTTATCTACAATTTTTGGCAAAATTCCAAAATTTCAAAATCGTCCAAAATGGTCATGTTACATATCATTTGAAAGCCCTTCACCTGACGAGTCTAATGATAACTACATCAGCATAGGGCACGCCCCCGGGGGCTGTTTTGCCAAATATATTTTTGACCCGACGAAAAAAATACTGTTTTGTTGAGTCTGACTGATTAATCTGGAAATTGCCCAATCCGCGGACAAAATTGACCGGTCCCATTTTGTCCCGATCAACGAGACATGACTGTACCTCGTTTCAAACGACAAAACAACACCTACATCAGCATCGAGCGAGAATATATTTTTCGAGATCACTTTTTGTCTTTTTAAAACTTCTCGGTAAAACAACGGTCAGTGTTGCCAGGTCTGCAGACCAAAAAACCCCTAAATCAGAGAAAAAATTCCCCCAGAAACCCCTAAAATTTTCAGAATACCCCCAAAAATCCCCCCAGATTTAAAATGTACTTTTAGAGCTGATGGAAGCTGAATTTCACATTGCAGCATAAGATAGATACAGTGAGAAACAGAAAGAATGAAATTTATTACATTCACAACTAAATTGCGATCAGACCAGGCATCAGACAGCAAGAAAACTACAGAATTATAATGAAATTTTCTGAAACTTTGTTTTAAGTTATGACACGGTCTTAGTTTACTTCACGTTGATTCTAATGTACGTTTTTTATATAATGCCGCGTATCCACTCAATATTTCTATTTTTTTCACTATTGCAAAAGAATTTCTAAAGTTGAGTTTTGAATGAAAGCTCCTCATAAAAGTTCTTTGGAATACAGCATGTCAAACCTCGATTGTTTTCGTCGAGAGATGGATGACACATGGACGACTAAAAACTACTTTTTACTCATCCATGGATGACATAACATTTTTTCGAACAAATTCGTTGAACATTGATTCATCACTGGTAAAAAATAACATTCGATCATTAGTCTGAAGAAGAAAATTCTCAAAAACCCCCAAACCCCCAAAAAATCCCCTAAATTTTAGCAAATCCCCCCCAAAAAACCCCCAACCCCCAAAAAATTTCCAAATCCCCCCAGATTTGAACCCCCAACCCCCAGAAGAAAATTTCACCCCCCAACGGTGGCAAAATACCCCCAGCATTTGAGCGAGAATATATTTTTCGAGATCACTTTTTGTCTTTTTAAAACTTCTCGGTAAAACAACGGTTTTATCGGTGCGCGCGCGGCGCGGGTGCGTGGCGCGTATATAAATCGATGGTAATAATATCGAATCGGCGCAAACGCAAATGGCTCAAATTTTTTTATTTCTTGCCTGAAGATCTAAGATTCTGTAGCCCGCGATATTTAAAATTTTAATGTCCTACTTTTGATAAATTGTCGTTGCATAAATGATTGTCTCAGGACGATTTCTAATTCGCAATATGCACTGTATTTAACCCTTCAAGGACTCGACTTAATACCATAAGTTTGTAATACAGACTTAATACTTTGGAATCCATAAGTTTCGATGCTCACATCAGCGTGGGGGTTGTAAATGAAATAAAGATGAACGAAACGGTAACGTTCGTTGAAGACGAAGTCGGCGTCGATCATAATAATGCTGCGATGGTGACTAGCAAGCCTAGCAAAGCTACTGCGGCTACAACGTAAGGGTGGATTTCATAAGTTGGTAAAAGTTAACAATCTCGGTCCCCGGTCTAATCATAGCAAATTCGTGCGGTCCCAAATTGCCCGGATTAATAAGGCAGAGCTGTACATGCATACATGTACTAGGGGGGTTTGTGGGGTTACCCCCTGCTGGAAAGGCCAAACCCCCCCCACCCCCCGAGACAGGTTAAGGGACCCCTCCCCCGACCAAAAAATACAAGTACTAGTAGTGGCTCCAGTATTAACAAACTGGGTCAGAAATCACTAATTTTTAGCCTAAAATTCACTTGAAAAGCCTTTGGAAACGGAATTTGGCGTTTCCACTGCTGATATTTAAGAAAAATCGGTGTTTTTGGAAGCTCTTTTTGTCATTTTTTGCTTGTTTTTAGCTTTAAAACGCTATTTGGCAGCTTAAAATAGCGATTTTTAGCGTCCTTACTGAAAAAAACGTCCTAAAAACGCATTTCTAGGCGTTTTGGAAATTTTCGAAATTTGGGACCCCCACCTGGGCGAAACCCCCCTCGACCCCCCACCTGAGGAAACCCCCCCCCCTACCCCCTACCCCCAGGTCGGCCTGGAGCTGTTACATGTACAGTACATGAAAATGGTTTGCAAATTTCACAGCTCAAGTTAAATCATGTTTTACTCCAGATAAAATGTAGTATCCAAATGTGCCAGACTCGGACCAAATACGCGACCGGACCAAATATGGCGTGACACCGGTTTCAAATCCTGGGTTCGAACGACACGGGCGCGACCCAGAATTACAGTAGTTTACTTGGTGGCATTGCGCGATAAGCAGATTTCTGTAGTTTCTTTGTTGTTTTTATAGTATTGAGCGTATCTGTGTTGTGTGATGACTTATCAGTCAGGGGATGACGGTTCGAGTTCGTCAGAGAATCTGAGCAAGAACAGTGTGGAGTGTCTTACCCCAGTACAATTAAAACGATCCAGTCAACAGGAAATCTGCTTGGGACCCGAAGGGGACGTCAGTCACTGCGAAGACAACGCCGACAAGTTAATCACTCGAACCCTCTCTGCTGCTGGCTTCCGCCTTTTTACTTCAAGTACGAGCACAGGTAGCTTCAAGTAATTATTAATTAGCCCACAAAGACGAAAATTTCTTTGAAATCGTGTTGGCCTGTCATAAGGTGCTTGCCTTTTTTCAGGACTGGTTTGGAATTTCGCAACCCATCCTGAAATTTCAGGTGGAGTTGCGAATGTTCGCAACCAGTCCTGAAATACATTGTATTTGCGCAGCGCATGGTAGGCCGGCGGCCGTTGAGTTCTTGCTCCTTTTTTACGTATGTATTCTTGATTGAATTTAGGTGCTGGTTATTTTGGCAATTCACGTGTACGTATCGGTTACAACAAACGAGGTCGCGAAGTGATTGTGAAGCGCAGTGTGAACCAAATGGAGCTTGAAATTCTTTTATCGGCGAGCGAGCAGAGCGATGATGCCCATTTTCCCAAGTTGCTCAGCCACCTGTCAATCACAGATGTGCGGTTATTGGTGCTGGAACGAGTGCCGACCAATCTCAATCAACTCACCAATCAAATGCGACCGCCGCGAGTGCTCAATGCCGATTGGCTGCGCTGTCTACTGCGCGGCGTCTGCTCCGCCCTGGACTTCCTGCACACCGAGCGCGTGGCGCACCGTGCCGTCTGCTTGGAGCACGTGCTGATGTGCTCGAGAGGGGCGCTGCTCTGCGGTCTGTCGCAGGCCGTCCGCTGTCCCAGTCGATCGCTGCGGCTGCCGCCCACCGCCAATGTCTGCGCCCGGCAGCTATTGCACTGGGCTCCTGAAATGTTGGACGCCACCAGACAAAGCTACGACCCTCTCTTGGCCGATATGTACAGTTTAGGAGTGCTCTTATACAGATTGTTGCTCGGCTGCAACCCTCACCTCTCCACCACTGACCCGTCCACAGCACACAAGTTGAAATTTGGAGTGCAATTTTGCGTTAACAAATGGAGAATAGACCACCAAGCACTGAACATAGTCAAGATGTTGATGTGTCCTCGTGCAACTTTCCGACCATCTGCTGCACAACTGAAGTACCATTCTTGGACCCAGACAGTGGTGCCCGTTCGAAGTCTCCTCAGACCACGCTCCTCTTGACTCTGTCATCTACAGTATTTTCACTGGTTTCTTCTCAATTAAGCAACTACGTATCTCAGTATAAAGTCACGTCTGTACATATGTAGCTGTGGCTGGTGAAAGTGGTTCATACCATTAGATAGCTCTTAAATTTAGACAACCGATTAACATGTAGCCCTAGCCCATCCCCAATCTCTAGCAGAGTACATTGTAGGTTTTATATTGAAGAAGTCGTCATTCTCGAAGTCGCCCACCGTGCTCTTAACAAGAGGTATTTAAATATAAGTTTGTGTTGGAAGACTTATTATAATAAAATTGATCGTTTTATCACTTTTTTACAGCAAGAAAATCGTTTTGTTCTAACGAAAATGGCCGCCGCGCGAGGGGCTCAACTCAAGGCCCAAATTAGGTCCACTTTTTTTGCGCAAAACGCGCTACCGTAGGCGAAAGACAGTACTCGCACATCACGAACATTTGTACAAAATGATTTGGTGCGTTAGGTAGCCCTTGAACTTACTTACATGTTACAATTCCCGATAAGTTACCGATTTGCGTACGTGTATTTCGGCGCACGTGCTACGACTCCAGCCAGGTATCTAGCCATTGAGTCGGAAGTTACATCCTTTTGTTTCCATTCATAACCGAGGATTCAAATGTCGCAGGGCTGGCTGGTGTATTGTATTGCTTGTGGTCTGTTGTATATCGGTCATTATTTTCAGGCAGCTCAAAAAAGAACAAAAAGTAAGGCCACCAAGGGCCCAAAGACGAATTTTGGCCCTAAAACAGCATCAAACGCCGCCAGGTAGTCATGACACCGTTGCAGGACTTTTTGTAACGTTGTCCACAGCCATTTTGACCTTCAACTCGCCATTTACCTTGAAAAATGTGTACAACGTTCAGGTGGTCAACAAGGGGGAGCAGATGACTGGTGGGCCAAAGCAAAAATTGTAGGCAGCAAACGTGGTGCAGCACAAGAAACTGCTCATCGAATACATTAACTAACTGATTTTTCTGCCCTCCCCATCTTTCTGCCTCGTACTAAAAACAACTACTAACGACCTTCCACGCGGATCCAACTCCGATCTGTTGTGTGCTATGTATATCGATGCTATTCGAATTCAGTATTTTTTAAACTCAATAATATCAAATATTGTATAACCGTAAAAATTACACAGTTTTCATTAAAATTGTGCAAAAATCACTGAGATATTCCTTTTTTACATCGCTCTGTTTATTTACTATTCTAAAAATTTAGCAAACAACGACTATTCATATGAAAAGTTAACGAACTTCAGGTTTAGCTTAATAAAAATTTAGCCTCGCTTTTAGAGGGGGGTTTGGAAAATGATGACAAGCGGGAGGGGGTCGAAAAATGGCCAAAAATCGATTACGTCAATTTTGCACGGCTCCACGTCAATTGAGAGAATGCCTGGAAGTGGCTGGCCGTGCAGTTCGCATTCATCTCTTGAATAATGGTTACAGAAGCCACGCTCAGCTTTGTGAGATACTTATCGTACATACAGTTGTGGCCAAAAAAAGTGCAACGTTTACGTTCGTAAACGGACGTATACGTCCGTTTACGGGTGACCTCTGCCAGTCGATACGAACGTTTACGTGCGCATACGGCCCTGTCTGAATTAGCTGTAATCCGATCGCATTTACGGCCCTTTACGTTTGACCTTAGACTAGCCCTGTCGCCACTGTCTGTTCTGAACTGAAGGTCACCTTTTACATTTTGACCTTAGGCCAGCAGACCTACTTCTCCCCACCTGATAATCATTATCATAGTCACTGCGTTGTTCTTTATGTAGTGCCTAAAGACTTTCTAATCAAGTTAGCCAGTGGCCGAGCAAGCTGCAAATCGATTTTTACGGCCGGCCACTGGCTAATCTAATTAGAAAGCCTTGGCTCTGGCTAGTCACTGCCCTGTTCTTTATGTAATGCCTAAAGACTTTCTAATCAAGTTAGCCAGTGGCCGAGTAAACTCCAAATCGATTTTTACGGCCGGCCACTGGCTAATCTAATTAGAAAGCCTTGGCTCTGGCTAGTCACTGCCCTGTTCTTTATGTAATGCCTAAAGACTTTCTAATCAAGTTAGCCAGTGGCCGAGTAAACTCCAAATCGATTTTTACGGCCGGCCACTGGCTAATCTAATTAGAAAGCCTTGGCTCTGGCTAGTCACTGCCCTGTTCTTTATGTAATGCCTACAGACTTTCTAATCAAGTTAGCCAGTGGCCGAGTAAACTCCAAATCGATTTTTACGGCCGGCCACTGGCTAATCTAATTAGAAAGTCTTGGCTCTGGCTAGTCACTGCCCTGTTCTTTATGTAATGCCTACAGACTTTCTAATCAAGTTAGCCAGTGGCCGAGTAAACTCCAAATCGATTTTTACGGCCGGCCACTGGCTAATCTAATTAGAAAGCCTTGGCTCTGGCTAGTCACTGCCCTGTTCTTTATGTAATGCCTACAGACTTTCTAATCAAGTTAGCCAGTGGCCGAGTAAACTCCAAATCGATTTTTACGGCCGGCCACTGGCTAATCTAATTAGAAAGCCTTGGTTCTGGCTAGTCACTGCCCTGTTCTTTATGTAATGCCTAAAGACTTTCTAATCAAGTTAGCCAGTGGCCGAGCAAACTCCAAATCGATTTTTACCGCCGGCCACTGGCTAATCTAATTAGAAAGCCTTGGCTCTGGCTAGTCACTGCCCTGTTCTTTATGTAATGCCTAAAGACTTTCTAATCAAGTTAGCCAGTGGCCGAGTAAACTCCAAGGCCGAGAAAGACCCGCAACTTCCATTCCCGTGTTGACCCTCTTCCCTGCTACGATAACGAAACGTTCAGGGAACGGTTTCAATTCTCAAAGGAAACCTTTCAATAACCCTAGCGCCTGGTTCATACCTGCCTGAACTATGCGCTATGCGCTATAAAAGTTGAACAGAATTTAACTTTTAGCGCTTAGCACATAGCGCATAGCACATAGTCTATAGATCTTAGCGCATAGCGCACAAGTGTGAACGCATGGACTAAGGCTTATTCCAGTCAGGTGTGAACCGGGCCTAAGTAGGGTTTCAAAAACACTGTTAAAACCCTGCTTAGGCTTTTTATGCAGTGAAAAACCCAGGTTAGGTTTCTAAGTGACCTTGAAACCGTATTCAGGATTTCTAAGGCAGTCCGAAACCCATAATTACGGTTGAAACACGTATATAACCCTATTCTAGGTTTAAAGGGGGTCTAGGGGGTCCCTTAAAAGAAGGCCATATAAAGCCCGTTTTGGGTTCCAGTAGGCTGAAAACCGAATTGTTGTCTACTGCAGAATGTGTTGTCGCATCGCAGCTGAATTTTACTTTATGTACTTTGCAACTCAAAAGTGTGGTTTCAAGACAATGAAATTTCCTCGCTCTTAGCAGATATTCCTCAAATTTGAAGTAATTTCGTGAATATTTGTGGGAATGACACCAAATAAGAAAAAGTTCATTTTTTCTACACTACTGTACGTAACCTTTAGGTTTTGAGATTACCCCATTTCACTTATTCTTCTGTTTCTTAGACTGCTGTATGCAACAAAGTCGCTTGGCTCATCGTACACTCTCCATTCCGAATTTTAGGCAAAAGTCATGATAAAAAACACAATAAAAAAACTTAAAAGTGGGAGAAAATCTCAGTGTGCTAAACATCCATCCTTACAGTACCCGACTGTGATTTTTTTGGCCGGCAACCAATCAATCAATCGAATGGCCATTGCGCGCTCTTTCAAATGAGACCGAAAGCTAAAGGATACGAACCAACCATCTGCTCAAACTAAAGCTGGAGGTGAATTCCGGTTTTTTTATTGAATAACCTGTACACTTTTTTTCACACATTTGTAATTTGTTTATTAGATGTTTTCTTAACTAATCAGCAAGCAGGAGGGATAAAGATTACCGTAGAGTAGTTGTTGGCAGAAAGATCACATAGAACACTGAAAACTGATTAACTATGGGACAAAATTTCGAACTTGAATTTCTTTCCTGCTAAAAACAGTTCTGACCTAGAATATGGGGGTTTTACATGACTTTTAGAGTACTTTAAGAATTTTTGGTCGGTTTTCGATTTTGACGAAAAAAAATTTTCGACCCCCTTCCCGCCCCCTAGCTAGTCTGGAACCCCTATGTGGGTTTTTTATTTCAGATTGCTGTAGCGCCATTTGTTAGCTACAGATTGGTGCCAAGCACGATAGCCCACGGCCCGGGGTTTTGGAGTAAATTGACTCCAAATAGCTGAAAATCGCATTTTTTCAGTTTTACTATGGGACAAAATTTCGAAGTTGAATTTCGATTTTCAGCTATTTGGAGTCAATTCGGGAAGGGGGTCGAAAAAAAATTTTTTCGTCAAAATCGAAAACCGACCAAAAACTCTTAAAGTACTTTAAAAGTTACGTAAAACCCCCAAATTCTATATCAAAACTGTTTTTAGCAGGAAAGAAATTCAAGTTCGAAATTTTGTCCCACAGTAAAGCTGGAAAAAAAATGCGATTTTCAGCCATTTGAAGTCAATTTACTCCAAAACCCCGGGCCATGGGCTATCGTGCTTGGCACCAATCTGTAGCTAACAAATGGCGCTACAGTAATCTGAAATAAAAAACCCACATAGGGGGGTTCCAGACGAGCTAGGGGGCGGGAAGGGGGGCGAAAAATAATTTTTTTCGTAAAAATCGAAAACCGACCAAAAATTCTAAAAGTACTCAAAAGTTACGTAAAACCCCCAAATTCTAGGTCCCAACTGTTTTTAGCAGGAAAGAAATTCAACTTCGAAATTTTGTCCCATAGTACATAAAACTGGAAAAAAGTGCGATTTTCAGCCATTTGAAGTCAATTTACTCCAAAACCCCGGGCCGTGGGCTATCGCGCTTGGCACCAATCTGTAGCTAACAAATGGCGCTACAGTAATCTGAAATAAAATAACCCACATAGGGGGGGGGGGTTCCAGTCGAGCTAGGGGGCGGAAAGGGGGGCGAAAATAATTTGTTTCGTCAAAATCGAAAAGCGACCAAAAATTCTTTAAGTACTCTAAAAGCTACGTAAAACCCCCAAATTCTAGGTCCCAACTGCTTTTAGCAGGAAAGAAATTCAAGTTCGAAATTTTGTCCCATAGTTAAGCGAGCCGATTTTCAGACGGCTGTATCTCGGGACTGGAGCGTCAAATCGGGAAATCCTTTGCGGTGGTTACATACCCTATCGATATATATTAGTGTATCAACTTACAGCTCTCTAGGCCAAAGTTTCAATTTTGGGTCTGAATAGGGCAAAGGGCCAAAACTCGATCAGTTCAGAGACTGACTCTTAAATTCTTTTTAACGCTCAAATTTTAAAAGGTGAAGCAACGGTTTGGAAGTATTACGGTCGAAAAAGCAATGCTGCATTTTCATGGTTACCGTATAATTTACACGAAAGAACAAATCCAGACATTGTTTTCTCTTTGTTTAGTTATAAAACGTTTCGTTGTCGTTGTAGTTTCATTGTTTATTAATTTATTGTTGTGTGTGGCAGTAAAGAGATGAGTGGCGACGAGGACAAGTGGGCGTTTGTGCCGATCGGGGCGCCGTTTCCAGACAACCCGTTGCGCGTGGCCGGTCATCAGAACATGTACGTGGCACTGTGGTACAAGCATGGCAAGCCGGTGTGCGGGAGGGCCTGGAACAACAACGGCGTGGTGGAGTGCAGTTTCCCGTACAACGGCGTCGAACTGACTGGCAAACGCGACTTGGGCGGGGACATCCAGATTCTGACGTACAAAGGAGTTGCATACGAGACGTTCCCTGTTCTGGGCTACTGGTACGACTGGGTCAGATACAGCCAACGGAAACAAACACATCTCAAGCTGGTTCACTGCGGCGACTGCACACCGACTCTGATGAAGGACAGCAGCGGCAGGGAACTGGTGGGCAACTACAACATGTCAACCGACGTCGCCTCCATCACCTACAACAAGAAGGAAGTGAAACGCGCCGGCAACAATCAAAACCTGCTGGTGCTCTGCAGAAACTACCGCTCCCCGTTGGCCGCGCCTCCTCTGGCATCGACCGGACCCTGTCATGGCTGCCAAGCGGCACTGGGCAACGAGCTGGGCAGTGGTGTGGGCACCTGTTCAAAGTGCAAAGCGTGCAGATGTTGCGGAACCAAAGATGGCCCAGGGGAGTGCGGCACCTGTTCGGCGTGCAAGTCGTGCGGTGCAGGCAGCGGAGGACCGCAAGCCACGGCAGGACCGTGTGGGGCGTGCGGCGCTGACAATGGAGGATGTGGCACCTGCGCCGCCTGCAAACAATGTGGAGCGAGAGCCTGCAGAGGTTGTGGCGCGAAGGCAGGCAAAGGCGGCGCAGGACCTGGAGCTGGGGCCTGTCATGCGTGCAAAGTGTGCAGAGCGTGTGGCAACGGAGATGTAAAGGCAGGACAGTGTGTGGCCTGCGGCTCAACGGCAGGGGGGTGTGCGGGCTGTGGCGCGTGCAGAGCCTGTGGAGAAGGAGCGAGAGTGGGCGCCGGCTCCAAGTTGTGGTACGGACAGTGGGCAGCGGCCAAGATCAGAGAAGACCAGTGGCGCGATGTGAAAGAAGGCGACGATTTCCCCACCGCACCGGTACTTGCCCTCAACCGACCCCTCAACACAGCCTCTGGCCCTGAGCAACAGTACGTGGCCTTGTGGTACAAACACGGAGAGCCGGTGATGGGTCGAATCACCAACAACAATGGACGAATCGCCGCCAACTTTGCAGCTTTCAAGGACGAACACACATCTGGAATTGGCTCGATGCAGGTCAGTCTGCTTCCTAACCAGTAGTTGGTACCAATGTGTGTTTAGGTTCTGGTTAATCTTCCTCCCGAGTTGGCCGGCTTCACATACAGTTGGCAGCCGTACAGTGCGGCCACGACAGGCGCCGGTGGTTGGTCCCCAGTCAAAGTGGGAGACGTGTCGCCCTGTGTGATCAAGTCGAAGGAAGGCCACGAGCGTCTGGGCCGAGTCTTCCTGCACGACGAAAAGGCCACGGTGGGGCACGCCGGCAAAGAAGAAGTCTACACTGGTGCCGCTGTGCGCAATTTCTCTGTTCTCTGTCGCATGTGATTCTGTACTCGTGTCTCACTTATTTTCATTTTCCCAATAAACTGCTTGTCTTTCTCATTAGGTTTGGACTGCATTCAAATATCCTACACTACAACGGACGATCGGAATTCTTTTCGGATCATCGGAACTTTTCTTCGAAAATCGGCTTAAAATTTTCGGAAATAACCTGTTTTTGGCAAAGAAACACTTGTTTGCGTGTCCACCTTTACAATCCCGTGCAAACATGCGGTACAAATCTGTGTACCGTTTCAAGCTATAAACCCATCAAACCTATGCAAAATTCAAAGCGCGTAAATTATAATAAAAGTTAGCACCACTCTTTTCAGTACAATGATTACAGTAGGTCTCGAAAGCAGTTCTAGCGTTAATCAAACTAAAATATTTTGATCAAAGTACCCAGTGAACGGACGTTTATAAGTGGCATAAACACATTTCTGAAGACGACATTGAAATTTGTCACTTTAAGCCTGAAAACTAGAGTGCATAACAATATCTGAGAAAACCCAATACCCCAATACCAATACTTGCGTAGCTGAGCTCAAAAACTGCATTTCAGTGAGAAGGTACATTGCAGTGGTGTACACAGATTTATTTCAACAGGGATTAAAATTTTGAAGAGGGGCCTTGTTTGGGTCTTTGTCCAAACTAGGAATGAGGGTGAAATAATTTTTTTGAAAAATTAGCCTTTAAGAAAGCATTTGAAGAAGTGATTCTGTTGCATGGGCTAAAAATAAGCAGAAATTAACAGTTTTAGTCCGTACATAATCTACTGTATTAGTGTTTCTTCAAAGGGCACTAAAAGGGTGTACCAGACCCGACCGGGTATATAATTTCAAAAACATGACGAAATATGACTTTTTCTTCGATAAGAACGGCAAAATGACGATTCTAATTAGATTTTCAATTTTCAAAAAACGCTGACAGGGATGGTTACTATGGTGTGGACCAGATCTTAAAAATATCAGGTTCATTTATTTCTCGAACTCTTCCTGCTACAATCTATGTTGTTTAACAACAGATTCAGTGCTTTGATTCTAGATGGTTGGCGATTTTAATGCATTGTTATCGTTTGACATGGTGATTTGTACTGCATGTTTTGCGAAATTGCCCCATTTTAGTGCCCTTTGAGCCAAAATTCTTAAAGTTCAGGGCTGCCCGCTTAGTATGTTATGCCCAATAGCAACACCAATCGTTCCCTAACTACAACCGAAGTTTCAGGACTGTACTCCTTGTATTACCGAAAAAAATAAATTTGCGTGGACCACCCTCATTCCTAGTTTTCGTGCCATGCAAAACCAGTATCACATGTCGGATAATTTTGGCACTAAACTTGCAGAATATTTAACAACCATTTTGTATAATTTTTGCTTGAAAATTTGAGCCAAATACACTAAAGTAAGATGACTGTAGAACGTTCAATTAGTACACCAGTAATTAGTGAATGGCCTTTCTGAAAAAGCGTTTGTGACATTGTTTCTTTTAGCTATACGTGATATTTACCCAGGGGTCTGGTACACCCCCTTCCGGTGGAGTAAGAAGAAAAAATCCGCCGAAAATAAGAAATACTGTAATGCAGTAGATCATGTACGGACTAAAACTATTAATTTCTGCTGATTTTACCCTCCAGAACGGCTTCTAAATGCTTTCTTAAAAACTAATTTTTCAAAGAAATCCTATGTACACCACTGGAATGTCCCTTTTCACTGAAATGCAATTTTTGGCTCAGTTACGCAAGCACTGGGTATTGAAGGTCTCAGGTATTGGTATTGGTATTTGGTTATTGGGTTTTTCAGGTATTGTGCGCACTCTAGTTTTCAGGCTTCAAGTGACTTCTGTCGCCTTCCGAAATGTGTTTTGCCACTTTAAGAGTCGTTCTCTGGTCAGATCGCGTTTTTCCCCTTTGCCCTATTCAGACCCAAAATTGAAACTTTGAGCTAGAGAGCTGCGAGTTGGCACACTAATACATACTAATGAGTTATCTTTCAGCTGCAAAGGATTAGTGGATCTGACGCTCCTGTCCTGAGATATAGCCTTCCGAAAATCGGTCCGCTTAACTATGGGACCTAAATTTCAAAGTCTAGTTTCTCGCTTCATACTCCGAATTCGGACCTAAAAATTGGGGGTTTTAGAGTACTTTTAGACTGCTTTAAGAAACTTTTGTCAAATTTTCGTTTTCAGAAAAAAAATTTTTGTTCGCCCCCTTTGCCCTACTCGTCTGGAACCCCCCCAACCCAGTTTTTTATTTCAGAAAAATGTTGCGCTATCAATTAGCTACCGTTTGGTGTGAAGCATTGTTTGCCAGACCCGTGGAGCGTGAGAAAATTGAGGTCAAACATGTCCCGGTAGCAAAATTTTCGCACTTTTCTCAGGTCGAAAATTCCAAGTCTGCTTTTCTACCTACTAGTACGAATTCGGACTTAAAAATTGGGGGTTTTAAGTACTTTTAGACTGCTGTAAGAAACTTTTGACAAATTTGACGAGGTAAAAGCGCAAAGGGGGCGAAAAAAATTTTTTTCTGAAAACGAAAATTTGAGAAAAGTTTCTTAAAGCAGTCTAAAACACTATAAAACCCCCAATTTTTTAAGTCCGAATTCGTACTAGTAGGTAGAAAAGCAGACTTGGAATTTTCGACCTGAGAAAAGTGCGAAAATTTTTGCTACCGGGACATGTTTGACCTCAATTTTCTCACGTTCTTCGGGTCTGAGCAAACAATGCTTCACACCAAACGGTAGGTAATTGATAGCGCAACATTTTTTCTGAAATAAAAAAACTGGGTTGGGGGGTTCCAGACGAGCTAGGGGGCGCAAAAGGGGGCGAAAAATTTTTTTTCTGAAAACGAAAATTTAACAAAGGTTTCTTAAAGCAGTCTAAAAGTACTCTAAAACCCCCAATTTTTAAGTCCGAATTCGTACTAGTAGGTGGAAAACCGGACTTGGAAATATTTGACCTGAGAAAAGTGCGAAAATTTTGCTACCGGGACATGTTTGACCTCAATTTTCTCACGCTCCACGGGTCTGGGCAAACAATGCTTCACACCAAACGGTAGGTAATTGATAGCGCAACATTTTTCTGAAATAAAAAGAACTGGGTTGGGGGGTTCCAGACGAGCTAGGGGGGCGCAAAGGGGGCGAAAAAAATTTTTTTTCTGAAAACGAAAATTTAACAAAGGTTTCTTAAAGCAGTCTAAAAGTACTCTAAAACCCCCAATTTGTAAGTCCGAATTCGTACTAGTAGGTGGAAAACCGGACTTGGAAATATTTGACCTGAGAAAAGTGCGAAAATTTTGCGACCGGGACATGTTTGACCTCAATTTTCTCACGTTCTTCGGGTCTGAGCAAACAATGCTTCACACCAAACGGTAGGTAATTGATAGCGCAACATTTTTCTGAAATAAAAAAACTGGGTTGGGGGGTTCCAGACGAGCTAGGGGGGCGCAAAGGGGGCGAAAAAAATATATTATCTGAAAACGAAAAATTAACAAAGGTTTCTTAAAGCAGTCTAAAAGTACTCTAAAACCCCCAATTTTTAAGTCCGAATTCGTACTAGTAGGTGGAAAACCGGACTTGGAAATATTTGACCTGAGAAAAGTGCGAAAATTTTGCTACCGGGACATGTTTGACCTCAATTTTCTCACGCTCCACGGGTCTGGGCAAACAATGCTTCACACCAAACGGTAGGTAATTGATAGCGCAACATTTTTCTGAAATAAAAAGAACTGGGATGGGGGGTTCCAGACGAGCTAGGGGGGCGCAAAGGGGGCGAAAAAAATTTTTTTCTGAAAACGAAAATTTAACAAAGGTTTCTTAAAGCAGTCTAAAAGTACTCTAAAACCCCCAATTTGTAAGTCCGAATTCGTACTAGTAGGTGGAAAACCGGACTTGGAAATATTTGACCTGAGAAAAGTGCGAAAATTTTGCGACCGGGACATGTTTGACCTCAATTTTCTAACGCTCCACGGGTCTGGGCAAACAATGCTTCACACCAAACGGTAGGTAATTGATAGCGCAACATTTTTCTGAAATAAAAAAAACTGGGTTGGGGGGGGTTCCAGACGAGCTAGGGGGCGTAAAGGGGGCGAAAAAAATTTTTTTTTCTGAAAACGAAAATTTGACAAAAGTTTCTTAAAGCAGTCTAAAAGTACTCTAAAACCCCCAATTTTTAGGTCCGAATTCCGAGTATGAAGCGAGAAATTAGACTTTGAAATTTTGGTCCCATAGTTAAGCGGACCGATTTTCGGAAGGCTATATCTCAGGACAGGAGCGTCAGATCCACTAATCCTTTGCAGCTGAAAGATAACTCATAAGTATGTATTAGTGTGCCAACTTACAGCTCTCTAGCTCAAAGTTTCAATTTTGGGTCTGAATACTGAAACTCGATGCGGCCAGAGAACGACTCTTAAACGTCCATTCACTGGCTTTGATTAAAATCTTTGAGGCGTTTGAAGACTGCCGAGTGCTTCAGACTCATGTGCTTCCACAACGGAGTGGTGCTAACTTTCATTTTTTACTTAGTGGGGATTACAGTAGGTTATGGGTTACTAAACTATGCAGATTGTTGATTGCACAGCAAAGAAGACACGCAATAGCACGCAAGAAATGGTGTTTGATTTCCAAAAAATTTTGCAGAAGTTCCGAAAAATTCCGAGACCTCTGATTTCGGAATCGGAATCGGAACCGGAACTGCCAGTTCCGATCGGAATCGGAATCGGAATTCCGGTCGTTCCCTACCTATTCCTACAACCAGCCTTTTCGCTGATTTTCCTTATTTTCTAACCTTGTTCTGATTCAGTTCTAGTTCGCTTTTGCATTTTTCCCTAGTTCTGATCGGCTACCCTCGTGATAGTTCTGATTTTTAGAACATTTGTTTGGCCTTGTTCTGTATTGTACATCCACCGGTCTAATTGTTCTGGTTCTGGTTTTTCAGAACTTGTAGCCCTTCGACCTGATCGTGAGTTGGTTCTGGTTCGTGTTTTTCAGAATATGACAATTCAGTATAGTTCGTGTCGCCATATCCGGTTTGCGCAGACCATACTCCAATTGGAGTAGTTCTGTGGCGGTTCCGGATTTGTGAATTTTGAAATAATTTTTGGAACCGCCGCTTCGCCTCGGGGTGGGACTGAATTTCGTATGTCTAAATTCAACTCCTCCCATTTTTGCTGGCTGCCAGCCAACTTTGAACGAAACCTATCCAAAAGTGGAACGTACATAGATGGTTCCAGAAATCAGCATTCGTTCAGTAAGCGAACCTAATCGCGTTCTCGGCAAAAAACCCTTTCCGATACGGCAGATAAAACAAGAAAGCCAAACACAGAAGCCAAATTCTAACTCCGCCCATGACGGCGGGCCGCCAGCGCTACTCGTAAATTTTACGAAATCAATTTTCGGAACCGCCGCTCACTTTATGAATTTTGGCGGCGGTTCCGCATTTGCGAAGAATTTGGTCTGGCGCAAGGAGATGTGGCGTAGCGCAGGCGCAGGCGTGGTCCAGAATGTTGGAAATGTTCACGTAGTCAATAGACAGTTCAGAAAACAGATCTTTGACTAGGGAAGGGATGTCCTTGCGGGCTGTCGCCCGAGTAAAAAGTCCGTTGATGACAAGGTTCAGACTGTGGCGCTCACGTTCGCGCATTCTCGTTCCCAGTCAAAGATACGCACCAGATCCGAGTGCGCTTTGTCGTAGCCCTGAGGAGGGGTTCGGTTCGGCAGAGGCAAGGCGCTTCTGGCAGTTTGCAAGACGATGCGTAGGTTGTTTTTGTAGATAGATGTAAGTCTATCTTGATCAGCAGCAGTCACCTTTTCAAGTTGGTAGGGGAGCCAAGCTACTTTGTTGCATACAGCAGAATAATCATCGTGAGGAGGACGCGAAGCAGCAGTCTAAGAAACAGAAGAATAAGTGAAATGGGGTAATCTCAAAACCTAAAGGTTACGTACAAGTGTAGAAAAATGAACTCTTTTCTTATTTGGTGTCATTCCCACAAATATTAACGAAATTACTTCAAATTTGAGGAATATCTGCTAAGAGCGAGGAAATTTCATTCATTTCTGTTCAACTTTTATAGCGCATAGCGCATAGATCTCAGTTCATTCAGGTATGAACCAGGCATTAGGGTTATACAGTTTCCTGTAAACTCAAAACAGGGTTCTAGAAGTGCAGAAACCCTGAATAGGGTTTTAAAAGTTTAGCTGGAAAAATTAAACAGGTTTAACGCCTGGTTCATACCTGCCTGAACTAAGTGCTATGCGCTATAAAAGTTGAACAGAATTTAACTCTTAGCGCATAGCATATAGTCCATAGCGCATAGCGCACAAGTGTGAACGTATCTGCGCTATGGGATAAGGATTATTCCAGTCAGGTGTGAACCGAGCTTAAGGGGTGCTAGAAATTTATGAAACACATGCGCTAACACTGTTTTTGGTCTGAAAGTGCAGAGGAAGGCGTTAGAGAGCATTAGGAAGCTTACGTAATATCGGCCTAGAAGACTTGAGCTGGTGATTTTTCCGGTTTTTAGGAAAAAACGGGAAGAAAGTGAAAAAAAATTGGGCGACGTGCTTTCAAAAAATTCCATTCCTGATTTCAGACCATTGCTTTTCAATCTCTGCTGCAGCTTTAGCGATTTCCACGGAACAGGTATACAAACTGTACGTACGTACGTACAATTATAGTGAATGAATACGTACTACCGTATGATACGCATAAAGAAAATGGGCAAATTAACTTGTGGTCTGTTATGTTGCTGTAGTTTCGTCCTTCTAACGTGACCGGTCGTTTGTTTGTTTTGCTGGCGATGAACCGAGTTGCTTACAGTGCAGTGGTGAGTTCTGGCCGAGCTAACCGATGCGCCTGTTTGGTCTGTGTTTCAGTCTGATGAAGCCAAATCAGGATCGTACTCAGGCGTAGTCAGAGCAACGGTTGATTGTGGTGCCGGGAGCGAAGGTGCCAGCAGTGTGTCTGTACGCAGCAGTCAGTCCAACGTGTCAAGTACAACTGACCAAGATTCAATGGGAAAGGTGCTGAGGTCGCTAGAGCTGACACGGCGATTGACAGTAGAGAAACCGAGCTCATCTGTCCACCACGGCGAGTATGCGCGCTGCCTTAGACAATTATTCGATAGTAGTCGATCACCTGTCCTTCACACTGTGGTGCCGGTCAGTGTGCCACATATTTCTACCCACAACATAGTAGATCTCTTCTTGGAAAGCCGTTTGCACGTGGCGAGACATTTGAAGACAACCGATGATGTCTACAAGCAAGTTAGACGCCTGAGTCTGAGCTGCCGCCTCCAAATGGAAGAAGTCAGTGGCAGCAGCCGAATTCCAATCTGCGTTAGTATACAGGTTTCGAGCCTGCGGATTTTGAGATGGCAGCCGATCACTCTTGGTAACCGCATGAGCGCAGTAATTCGGTCGGCCGAGCGCGTAGCTGTCTGTGCCTTTCCACGGCTTGCCAAGGTATGTGCAATGTATCGCCTTTTTTAGCTAACTACGCAAAATAAAAGTTAGTTTTACGAGTCTGTACTATATATTTTGCATTTCTCATAATTTTACTGGGATGGTGGCTTTGCAGCCAGTGGCGTATCCAGGGGTGGTACGGTGGGTACACTCCCTCTTTGCGGCGGTGGTAGGAGGAGAAAGTACGTATTAAGTCAATAAATTATGTATTAAAACTGTCTGTTTTTTGCTCAGAATGCCTTTTAAACGCGTTTTTGAAGGCTAAATGTTTAAAATTTTCTCGCCCTGGTCGAGCCCAACCAGGCTACTTTGAATTACTAAAACTTGTAATTTCTGTTAAATTTAAGCTCGAAATACATTTTAAGTGCGTTTTTGAAGGCAAATTTTGCTAAATTTTCTTAAAATTCAAAATTTTACACCCCCTTTCCGAAATTCTGGATACGCATTCGTATTCTTTTTGCATTTCTGTTCTGTTTGCAACGTATCCGTGTGTGCATTGCACGTATGTACCCTTTTTTACTAACTAAGGCAAATACGTAAACGGCAAAGGAAGAAACTTTTTGCGTAGATAACTGCTACGTACGTACAGTACATACATGTACATCGTTGCAGGCAACTGGAAGCACGGAGCAGTTGGATAGGTATAATGGGCACAGAACGCAGCAGAGGATTACTACTCTTTTGAAGCGTGTTTTGAATGCAACCACTGTGGTTCCCACGAGGGCTCGCAAAGCAAGTCTCACTGATGAACGACAAGTGATCAGACCAGCAATGATGCCTCCGGCCGAAACGTACAAAATGGGTGTCATAGAAACGGGCAAGATTTTGGTGGTAGAGATGTGGTTCGAGCATTCGAGTTTCCAGTTCATGAGGTCGTTGGCTGGACGAGGGCATCAGCCCAGCAAGGTGGCTACAATAGTGGCTGTGGCTCAGCACGAAACCCTGATGAACATGATTGCGTCTGGCTCCGGCCAACAAACAATTGATCAATGCTTTTTCAAAATAGAGCAAGCTAACCCACCTGCCCCGAACCCTGACTTTATACATTCAAAGAAGTTGAACTTGAGTACCGCCAGACTACATTGTACGCAATAATTTTTATTTGCTTTGTCCATGATGCATGCCTTTTGTAATTTCAGCTGTTACTCAAGTTGCCGACGTTAAAGGTAGTGGAAAACCGCCCAAAGCGCCAGGTGGGAGCCAGGGAGCAATAAAAGCCAGTGACACGAAGAAACGAAAGGTTGTCAAAAACTCCAGAATCAAGTTGTCCGTGTCGCAGTCAACAGACGGCGGGAGGTCAGAGCGACGCTCGCTTTCGGCTACTAGAAAACTGAGTTCCTCCAGTATCTGCTCTCGGTCTTCTGCTTGTAACTAACCAACGCATCTCATTAATCAGTTTTCAGTGTTCTATGTGATCTTTCTGCCAACAACTATACTCTAATCTTTATCCCTTCTGCTTGCTGATTAGTTAAGAAAACATCTAATAAACAAATTACAAATGTGTGAAAAAAAGTGCGCGTATACAGGTTATTCAATAGAAAAACCGGAATTCACCTCCAGCTTTAGTTTGAGCAGATGGTTCGTATCCTTTAGCTTTCGGTCTCATTTGAAAGAGCGCGCAATGGCCATTCGATTGATTGGTTGGTTGCCGGCCAAAAACAAATCACAGTCGGGTACTGTAAGGATGGATGTTCAGCACACTGAGATTTTCTCCCATTTTTATGTTTGTTTATTGTGTTTTTTGTCAAGGCTTTTGCCTAAAATTCGGAATGAAGAGTGTACGATGAGCCAAGCGACTTTGTTGCATACAGCAGTCTAAGAAACAGAAGAATAAGTGAAATGGGGTAATCTCAAAACCTAAAGGTTACGTACAGTAGTGTAGAAAAAATGAACTTTTTCTTATTTGGTGTCATTCCCACAAATATTCACGAAATTACTTCAAATTTGAGGAATATCTGCTAAGAGCGAGGAAATTTCATTGTCTTGAAACCACACTTTTGAGTTGCAAAGTACATAAAGTAAAATTCAGCTGCGATGCGACAACACATTCTGCAGTAGACAACAATTCGGTTTTCAGCCTACTGGAACCCAAAACGGGCTTTATATGGCCTTCTTTTAAGGGACCCCCTAGACCCCCTTTAAACCTAGAATAGGGTTATATACGTGTTTCAACCGTAATTATGGGTTTCGGACTGCCTTAGAAATCCTGAATACGGTTTCAAGGTCACTTAGAAACCTAACCTGGGTTTTTCACTGCATAAAAAGCCTAAGCAGGGTTTTAACAGTGTTTTTGAAACCCTACTTAGGCCCGGTTCACACCTGACTGGAATAAGCCTTAGTCCATGCGTTCACACTTGTGCGCTATGCGCTAAGATCTATAGACTATGTGATGTGCTATGCGCTATGTGCTAAGCGCTAAAAGTTAAATTCTGTTCAACTTTTATAGCGCATAGCGCATAGTTCAGGCAGGTATGAACCAGGCGCTAGGGTTATTGAAAGGTTTCCTTTGAGAATTGAAACCGTTCCCTGAACGTTTCGTTGTCGTAGCAGGGAAGAGGGTCAACACGGGAATGGAAGTTGCGGGTCTTTCTAATGACTTGTCTGACATCAAAGACAGGGAAAAGTGCCATTCCAAGACAGAAAACGGGAACTACCAACTAACGCACAACCGATTTGCGCAGATAGATCGCGGGCACACCAACATGCACACTACCGAATTGTGCACAACCGGTTTGCGCACAACCAAATTTCGCACAACCGATTTTCGCACAATTTTTTACTGCCAGCACAATTACAACAACAGTAATTACGTTAAGCGCTCCACATCATTGTTGGTGCGGCGGACCTCATTTACCACGACCCAAATGATGACGTGACGGTTTGGATGAGATAATCTATGAGGCCCCACTTGGTCTTTGGCAGTCAGGATTGTTTGAGTACTTTGAGAGACTTTGAGAGACTGATCAGATGGCCGCGGGTGCAGCGCTGGTTTGGCGCAATCCAAAACACGAACGCATAGATGTACTGTACTGTACTTTTACTCCTGATTAATAACCAACACCATGCAGCGCACAGAAAACGGTTGGAGTCATAAAACTACCTACTCAGAAATAATTACGAAACATGAACGGACAAATGGCACGGATGGCAAAATTCGCAGACTGATTGAGCGTTACCAAATCGGTTTGATCGAACGCATGGCTTTTCTAAGAGGAATAGGCCATTACTTCGCACAGCCAAAGCGCAACCAGCTATAAGATGTCATGTTTATTGTGCTATGATAATTGTTTTAGATTGTTGTGTAAATTGTGCTACATAATGTAACTGTTATGTAATTACTGTTGTTGTCTGTTCAATATTCGTCGGTTGTGACTATATTGTGCTGCAATAAAAAAATTGTGCGCAAATCGGTTGTGCGCAATTCGGTTGTGCGCTAATCGGTTGTGCGCAAGTTGGATAGTCCCCAGAAAACAGCCAAAACAGAGTCTAAAGTTTGGTAGAAAGTACCTATTGAGGTACTTTAGAATTGAACCTTTAGACTATAGAAATCTGAAGGCCCGACTCTTTGTGAAAGCCACTTTAGAATTTGAGTGTCCCTTCGTGAAAGTCACTTTAGAATTTAAAGGGGCGGCGCCCCCGTCTCTGAAGGCCCAAGTTTTGTGAAAGCCGCCCCTGGATGCTACCTTCGCAACTTTCTATATGCGTCTTTGTGCTGTGACTGCACATGATTACCGGAGATTTCCGCTTATAAGACCACCATAGTTAGAAGACCATGGTCTTATAATAGGTTTTTGTTTCCAGTTATAAGACCATACTTCCAGTTATAAGACAGTCTTCAAATACTGTAGGTGGTCAGAAAACTGGGCTCATTGACAGCCATTTTCCAGTTAAAAGAACATGGTCTTAGTTAAATTAACCGATTTTAGCAAACAATTATCTGTTTGTAAACAAAACAAAAGCTGTCGATCGTGAAAAAAGAAAGGTAGAAGTATATAATAATATAGGTAAAACATGATTCTGATTTTTGTTTTGAACACAATACAGTGCCTGCTATGCTTCAACACTGAATTTCTATTTATAATTTCAAGTAAAGTTCTACAAGTCAAGCGTAAAATTGTCAGGCATGTCTGGAACAACAATCTAGGTGAAAAACAACCAAAAACCCTTGTTTGTAGTGAAATAACATTTTCCAGTAGCTACTGCAGTAGCGCGGCGGCGCGGGCGCGGGTGTTTATACTCGTACCGAAGACTACTGAAGGAGTCGGCCAACCTACTGCAGTAGCTCCTACTGCAGTAGCTACTGCAGTAGGAGTATAAACAGCGCTTAAGTCTACAGTATTCAAACAATGCGTCGCTCTACAGCTTTGTTTAGCATCAAAATGTTTAGCAAAAACGAGAAATACGGTTGTACATTAGTCTGGACAGTATATTTTTGCATTTGTGCCTGCGAATCATCAATATTCGGTATTATTCGGTTGCGAAAATCCGCTTCGGTATTCGGTATTTTGTATTCGGTTGCAGCCTTCAACACCACTTGAATTTTAGATACGCACTTACATACAGTACTGGAGCTTAAAAACAAACAGTTATTTACGGAGAGTGTATATTCAGTCTCTATGTTCACTAAGATGGTTGTACAAACGAAATATACATCGAGCACACAGCAAGCTTACGATGTTGCAGTACTTGCGTAAAATTTGGTAATTTTGTTCGACAAGAAACGTTGTGCATGATACAGTTAGACCAACAGTTAGAATCAAAAGCACACTAGCGAATGAGGTGACAGAAATAGGTTTGGTGACCGTTTTTGGAGCGGCACACTTGCTGGCTCTTCCGACATCCAAATACTTATTCACCACTCGCCTGGAGAATTCTTGACTCTCGATCAGCGCTCTTCTAAGCCGTTCAGCCCAGCCAGAACCTTTGGCGAAAACGAATCCGCACCACCGCTTGGGTTGCTCATCACTTTCAGCAACTGTAGTTAAGGTGCAACGCGATTTGGCTATGTTGGTGGCAGCGATCAGACCTGCCGGATATACGTAGTTTTCCGTTTCCACCAGCTCCAGTAGCCTAGTCAAGTTCTTCTCTACAACCACTGGATTTTTGTGCAAAACGGCGCGCAACCTTCGAAAATGGTGGAGTTCAGAAGACTTGAACATCTGGAAGTACCACCACCAGTGGGACTCGATTTCCGCGGTGGCAATCATCCGGAATGCACCCGACTCTATCAGGTCCATCATTTGCGAAGAGTCTTTGAATGGTCGCGGGTCGGCCGGGTAGAGCAGTTTGCCCAGAAGACACGTCTTCCAGAGTCCGATCAGCTGCACAGCCGTCAAACCCAACAAAATCACCACTGCGTTTCCGGCCCACGAACTTTCTCTCAACCGCTGCGTTGTCTGACCGATTATGTAACGGAAACAGAGCCAACCTGTGTTAAAGGCGCTTGTTCTGCTCTGATCTGTGCAGGCTCGCATTATGCATAAAGTCAAAATGAGAGTGGCAAACGAAAAGCCGATCATCAGCCACAAAGAATACTTGTAAACGAGATAGATAAGGAAAACCGATTCCAAGAATGTCTGATGGGCCTTACGCACCACCATTGTGGGACTGTCTTGATAAACTGGAAAGGAGAAGTCAAAATGTTTCGATCGCAGAGCTGTGTGAGTGTAAGCGCTGCCGATTGTGTCCAGAGATCCATTCTGCACCATTCCCAACATTCCGCTCCAAGCACCCTTCTCAAACGCGCCCCAGTCAACGGTTTCAGGGAACAAAACCAGTTGGTACGATTGCTTTATTAGTTTCAAGACAAAACTAAGTATTTCAGAATCGATTCCGGGTTTCACACAAGCAGCAGTTGGTTCTAAAGTGGAAGAGATGCAATTCTTAACCAACGGCTCGAACACAGCTGTACCAACGCGCATCTGGTAGTTGTCTTTCATGGCAAACTGAAACCAAGTCACAGGCGCTGTCCTTCTAACGAATGAGAACGCAAGCACCAGCGAGGTGTATCGATTAAGGTCAACATCTGGCGACAACGTATACTAAGCAAGGAGCAGAATTTCCGATATTCGCAAACGGTACCCAAGATAAAGGCACCACTGCTTTGCATCCTAGTGGAACCATGGACCAGCCCTACGGTCTGCAAGGATACCGCACACGGTAACACTGTCCTCTGTGCATGGTAGTGATGGAAAAACAAAGTGCTTTTACTCAGAACACAATTGGATTACTACGCCAACGCAAGTCGAGGTGTTGGGCTTTGTTAATTATTACGAAGCATAGAGACAGAGAGAGGCATGTTGTTGTCAGAAAAGCGCAACACGAGTAACAGAACAGCGAGACAGACTAGCTATCTGGCGATTAGCACCAAGTTACAGCAGTGCATGGAAGAAGTGACGGAAACAAATACACAGAGACCAGTTACACACCAAGTAAATTTGAACTAGTGGAATATACTACTAGATCGGCGGGTAAAACGAATCCATAACCAGATTACACCTGCACACACAAACTGTCCTGTCAGGGTTGGCAGAATCGCCCAGCAATTCGGTGGTTTGCCTCAGATATACATAATTGAAATCAGTCAAGAAATACAGACTGTAAGTTAGAACAGAGCTGTCCATGGCACCCACTCAAACTAACGTACAATTGCCACCAACACAAACTTTACAATTGACACGTGCTTAACTATAATCCAGTTCACTCTCCCGCTCCACTTCTCCTCAGATCTTCATCGTCTCAAACGCAGACTTCAGCGCCATCTGTCGCTAAAAACGGAGCTTAGGACAGGTGGTCTTAGGCTGTGGCAGATAGAGGTACCTCGTAAGCAGTCTCAACGTTGGCCGCAGCCATGATCTCGTTGGTGAAGCAGTCCTGTTGCTGGTACATTTGAGCGGGCGGGTACATCTGTGAGTAGTGCGTCATGTCGGTAGGCGGAGGCTGTTGGTACGGAGACATGTAGTATCCAGTGTGCAACTGCTGCGTCTGCAGCTAAAAAAGAGGGGCGTATGCCGTATACGAAGATAAAGAGTAGAACAGGGCTCATACGGATCAGGGTTTCCCAAATTCCCTGAGCTGAGTACTAAAATTCCCTGACTTTTGACAAACAAACTCATACTAAATGTTTTCGAGCACCTAATTTTGTAATTTCTTTGCATCTGCAGATATTTACATAAAAACTATCATACCCAATAATTTTCCAAAAACAAAGGGTGATATTTGGTATTCAAAACTACGCGTACAGGTGTTCCGAGCATGAAGTTAACAATAATTAACAGTTCCAGAGTTTGACGAGGTCTGGTTGGGTCCCTGTGCCCAACCACCCTATCATTTTCCCTGACCTGTATGAACTGTATAAAGTACCTGAGTGACGGTGTTGGTGGGCCAGCGGAATGCAGCCTGCTGCGCGTGAGTGTTGCCAATCAAGCCGGGAGTGACAGGAGTGATCGGCTCGCCGGCGGGTCCCATCTGAGCGGCCAGCACGTTGGTCTGGCTGGGAACTTGGTGTATGAGCGTCTGAGGCATCTCCTGGCTGTGCGAGGACAGAGCGGAGCCCACCTGAGCTCGACGACTGCTGGCCGGCGATCCAGCGGCACTCGAGACAGTCGGATGACGGGTGGGAGTCTTGGCCTCGTGACGAGTCGGTGTTTTAGCACCGGCCGGGCGGGAAGTGGGCGTCTTGGCGGGACTCGGCGTTTTCTAACACAGGGTTCGTGCGCCTTTTGCATAGAAAATTCCCTGACCTTTCCATGACCAATGTCAAAATTCCCTGACCAAACAGAGTGAGGAAACCGCAACCGATGTGAGAAAATTTTGAAAAATTGGCTTTGAAAAACGCATTCAGAGGGTAAATTTCCGGTTTAAGTGGTAGTATATAAAGTCAGAAGACCGATTTTCAAAAGGGTGTCATGTAACGTTCTGGCAGGAACATTCTGGCGGTGACATGTTTCTGGCTATCAAATTTTTCCCTGACCAGACTCCAAATTCCCTGACTTTTCCCTGATTCCCTGACTTTTTCATGACTCCCTGACTTTCCAGGTCCCGCATGAACCATGTAAACAATACATGACAAATGCAGGTATATAACAGGTGATCTGCCGACTGGTTCGGGTCGTCTGAATGGACTGACCGAAAGTCTACTGAGTGTTTCAAACTAAATTTTAGTCGCGATCCAAAAATTAACCCAACCACGAAAGACCAAAAATTCTTTCCTACAGTAGAAAGATCGGAGGGAGGAAACCGTGCGTCGGCGGGCGACCCAAATTCCACTCTTACACGTACACACACAATACAGTACCTGATTTTGTTGCGTGTAAGCTGGAGCTTGTACGGCAGTGTAAGGTAGAGCAGCAGGGGCAGTGGGGGGCAAGACAAATCCTCGCTGCAACAAAACCAGCTGCTGGTACAAGCAGAACTGTAGCTCGAACTAGGGCCACCGAAAATCGGCAACTGTCGAAAATGGCAGTAATTGCCGAAAAATTTGCTGACAAACAAAGTCTTTCTAGCACTGAAACTTGGTCTTTTAACCGCACTCTTTGCAATATCTGGAGAATACTTTGCTTTAAAATTTCTTACTGGCTTATGTTTTGCTCTAGCTCTTATACCTCGTTTGAAAAAACAAATATTTTAGCAGTGGCCTCCTGCACAACGGGCTGTTTTGGAGTTGATATTTGGAAGAAAACCTTTTGAGTGTCATCTGAAAAAGGATTTCAAATTTTGACAAAAACAATGATCTATCCCAGATTGATAATGCTGTGTTAAATCTCGCTGTACATACAAGTGTATGTAGAGAGCAAATCCCACTCTAAATCGTATACGTTAGCTTAGTTTTTGCTGCAATCACAAATGCTGACTTTACCAAATAATCCACTTCTGATTTTGCCGAATTTACCGAAAATCGGATTGTTGAATGCCGAAAATTGAACATTTGTTTTGCCGATTTTCAGTGGCCCCTGCCCTGCTACAACTCACTTGCTGGTTGGGAGTGGCAGGACTGTAAGCAAACGACGGCGACATGCACTGGTAGCCGGGAGTGGAGGACGGCAAGACAACGTAAGTGGGCTAAGATTTAGACGCTTCCTTCACTCTACGCAGTCCAGCTCCCACTACTCTACGTACCTGCACTGGCGGTTGGGCAACAGCGTATCCCTCTGGAATAATGACGCCAGGATAAGCGTAGGTGCCACACATTTGCGGACTGGCCAACGCGTACTCTGCGAACCGATTGCCGTGGGTTATTCTTCGCATAGCAGGTCCCAGGTTCAATCGCCGACCTTTGAATTCCAGCTTGTCGGCCGGCTGAAACGCGCATATGTTCGGAAAGAACAGCTAACAAAAAAGCCCTTGCCATCACTCACCAGCTTCCGAACTGCAGCAGCTTCTTCTTCTGTGTCAAATGTCACGAAGCCATAGCTAGAAAGATATCGTTCAGTTACGGCATGATGCACCTGCCACACTGTATGATGTGCACGTTCGAGCAACTGACTGCATACATATCACCAGCATACATGGGCCGGAAAAATCCGGAGGGGGTAGGGGGTTGAGACCTCGGGGGGGGGGGGGGTCCCCCCCGAAAAAAGGCAAAAAAAAAAACGCCTATTTTGCCTTAAATAAGCGAAAATTTCCTCCCTCCGGGAGGGGGGGTATGGCCGGCCGAGGGGGGGTATGGCCGACCGAGGGGGAGGGGTATACCCCCCCTTACTCCTTACTCCCCCGGCCCATGTATGATCACCAGACATGGACTAGCATTTCGGCTGAGGGGGGGGTAGGAGCGCCTGAGGGGAGCTGAGGGGGTTGTAAGCCAAAAAGTCCGATTTTTGGCTAAAATCAAGGTTTTTTGGCTTATTTTTCATTAAAATAAGTTAAAATAAGCTATTCTGAGCTCATTTACACCTACATAATCCAGGCATATTTTTATCATTATTTTCTATACAAAACTCTTCCAAAAAATTCCTGAGGGGGGTAGCGGCCGGCTGAGGGGGTAGGTCAGAGCCTGAGGGGGGCCAACCCCCCTAAGTCCCCCCTTTTCCCATGTCTGCATATCACGGTCCCTGGGGCATACATGAGCCGGGCGAGAGTCTGGTGGTTTACCCATCTCCCTCCTCGGCCGACCATACATAGCTCCCTCCCGGAGTTAAAAAATTTCGCTTTTTACGGCAAATGGCTTGGGAGTTACCACCCCCCAAATTGTCGAGGCCTCTTTGGCCTCAACGTTTTCGGTCTTTGTCGGGTAACTGAATGTACTAGAGTACGTATACGCGCGACGTTCAACAAAATAGACGAACCCTTTCGACGATCCTTCGTTGTTGCGGATAACTTTCACCTCACGCACATCGCCGAACTGCTCGAAAAATGCCCGCAACTCTTGTTCCGTGGTCTAAAACCATACCGTATGCAGATTTCTTAACAGCCGTGTTGTCTTGTGCATCAATCAGTGATGTAAATTTTGATTGTAACGTAGCATTTCAACTTCTTGAAAAGCAGGCATAAATGGGCCGCGGCGGATCGGGGGGATTGCCCACCCCAACTCGGGCTCGACCCCCAAACCACCCCGCCCACCCACCTGAAGCAGACTTTTGTTTATGGTCCCACCCACCAATGGTCGCGACCTCCAAATTTTTGCGATTTTGACTACCCCAACCCATTTTTCGGGCCCATATTTGAAAGCAGGGTACCACCTTAAACCTTTTTCGAATAAATTCGCCCGCCACAACGCAAACACCTACTAATTTTCTCTATGACTAGTTGTACGCCTACTACATTAGTTCGCCTGCCAATCATACTGCAACATACTGTACATGTCCATGGTCGGCAGCAATTTTTCCAAAAATGGATTTTTTCATTTTTGAGCGTTTTTTAGTGCCCCCCTCCCCAAAATGGTTTCAACGCCTAGTTGCCCTGGCTCTTGGTGAACATTTTCGATATTTTCGATTTTTTTGTAATTTAGTTTTCCAACCAAAATTTTCACAAAAACCGAAATTTTCGATGAAACTTAGGGTTCAATTCATTGTCCAAGGGTGCGTGTGCGTAGTTGCCGAAATTGATTTCTATGACTTAAAAATGCTACAGTAGACTTGCTAACCGCTTCTGAAAGCATTTAGTCGGACATTACTTAAGCCCCCTAACCCCGCTGGGACCCCCATGCACGTTTATGTACTGCAACCATACTGGCACTAGTACCTTTTATGGCGCCAATATCACTTCACATGGTATCAACAAAGCCTCGAGATCATACATCTTACATGTAACAGGGAGGGATTGGGGTCTGTCCTGGGCCCAAATTATGGGGAGGAGTAGGGTACTAAAATCGCTAAAAAATCGTAAGCAAATTTGGGCTCAAATACAGATAAAATATGCTGTTTTGCTGGGAATTTTAGTGTCTGGAATTGTAAAAAAACTGCAATAAAATTTTTTCGATTTTTGAGCGTTTTTTAGTGCCCACCCCCTCCCCCAAAATTTTGGCTCAGACCCCCCCCCCCCACCCGACCGGCGCCAGACCCCCCCAAACCCCCCTCCCCCATCGGCGGATGACCTGTTACATGTATGCCCCTAGCTAGAAAAGCCAAACCCCACGAGACACAGTAGCGTACCCAGAGGGTGTAGGGTGGCGGTGGGTACACTCCAACTTTGAGGTGGAGATAGAAAGGAAAAATAAGGCGAAAATAAGAGAAACGAATAAATAATGACCTGTACCTGTCTATTTTATTACTCAGAATGCGTTTTAAAGGCGTTTTTGAAGGCTAATTTTGCAAAATTTTCCTCGCCCTGGGCCAACCAGGCAATTTCACATTTTTACACCCCCGCTTTGCAAAAACCTGTGTACGTCACTGCCGAGACAGTTTAGGGACCCCCAGAGCCAAAAAAATACAAGTAGTAGTAGTAGCGAAGCGATCCCAGAACTAACAAACTGGCTAAGAAAAATTTTTAGAAGAAAAAATTTTAGCTTAAAATTAGATTGAAAAGCCTTTGGAAACCTGCTCATATTTAAAAGAAATCGGTGTTTTTCTAAGCCCTTTTTCTTATTTATCGCTTGTTTTAGCTCTAAAACGCTATTTGGCAGCTTAAAGTGACGATTTTTAGCCTCCTTACGGGATAAAAAGGCATTTCCAGGTGTTTTGGAGCTTTTTGAAAATTTGGACTGCCGACTGGGCGAAACCCCCAACTCGGCCTGGAACTGTTACATGTATGGTAGACATACATAACTGTACACATTTCCTTGACTACCCACGACAGAACCGCAAAAATCTCTATATTTCCAAGTTTTGTTGATTTTAAATAAAGATTTCATTTCAAAGAGTCGGCCTAGTTGGACAATGCCAAACCAGCGCTAGCAAATTTCGAAACAATTGACTCCGAATATACTGTATATGTAGGATATGGTAACCGTACGCCAGTCTGGAATCCGCCAACGAACACTCTGTGAGGTATCATTTCGTAGGACGGTGAAGAAGGGGTCGCAGCAACTGTAGCCAACTGGTATGTTGCGGTGAGAGGCTGCAGGGTGGGTGAGACGACAGATGCATTGGTGTCATGCGACGAGTCCATTGTCTTTTGGTATCTTTTATTCAACTACAACACACTACATTGCACTCATGCAAACTGTGCCAAATGCTTCAAGCATAACTCATGCAAAGCATCATTATCTGACAGCCAGGTAGCCAGGTCCAGGATTGAACCTTCGACCTTTTTAAAAATAGTAAATAAGGGGTGAAAATTCTCTAAGCTACATGCAATGTAGAATTGAAGTTTAAGCAGTCAAAACATGCTTATTATTCGCTTTAGTTTAGGTATTAATATAAATGTGATGAAAAACATAATTAATTTGAAACAAAATACTGTAGTTTTATCACTTTTAACGCAAGAAAATAGCTTTATTCTAACAAAAATGGCTGCCACACGAAACAAGAAAGCCCGAACAGACCCAAACAAAGTCCATGTCAAAAAAAGAGCGGCCTGGCGGTTTTTTGCGAATAAATCCTTATGCGTCGGGGCGCTTTTGGCCTCATAACCAAAGTTGTAGACTCAAATGACAACATTTGGACAAAATCGGGATTACGGTATCAGAGTCAATTTTTCAGGGTTTTTATGCATCAGAATCGATGTAAAACTAAATTTTGCACCATATCTCTGAGTTTCAGCCAAATCGGTTGAGATGGTCCCGAGTTATTTCAATCCCGCCCCCAGAAATATGAAAATCGCCAAAAATGGCTATTTTTGGCATTTTCGGCCAAATTTTACGGTGTATTTCTCTGGAACCGTTCCACTTAGAAGCAATATGAATAAATTTTTGAAATCCCGAGGTCTGTAGATTCTAATTCACTGAAAAACTCGCGCCCATGCCAACTACAGAAAAAGCTGATTTTTTTCGTTGCGCAGATTAGGTTGCATGCACCATAGTACCGAGCCCGGGCCCCTCTACAACTTTGGTTATGAGGCAAAGCGCTCCGACGCATACATAAGGAGTTATTCGCAAAAAACCGCCAGTCCGCTATTGTTGACATGAACTGTAGTAAAGTAAAAGTTGCGTAAAAGGGCGCTACCGCATGCGACAGAAAGACGCATTACTCACGCATCATGAACATCTGCACAAAATCGTTTGCTGCGAGGTAAACCACAGAGCCGTTTAATTTAGACACTTATGGGAACGGGAATTCTAGGTCAACGCAGCAGAAAGCTGGACGATAAAAGGCCAGTTTCTCAACCCAAATTAGTCCTCCTACTCTACTCAACTCTACACGGTTATGTATAAATAACTAACAATAAACACCCATAGCCTTCTAAATTAGTTACATAAAAATCTACACTACAAAAACACCGACAGAATCTCTCAAATCCTACACTCACCGTTAAAGGGATGCGATCAGATGAAACAAAAGAGAGACGCCAATCAATGGGTTAAGGAAAACTGGAATTGCAAAAAGCGAGTGCGAACACGTGCCGTTCACAGAACCAATGAACACAAACCGAAAAAAACCAAAACCGAAACACGGACACCGGCAGACCAACAGTTTCTGAATTGCCCTCTCTGTCTGCTCGCAAAAAATTCGATCACAGTCGATGCCACTGCGTATTATCGCCAGGGGTGACAGCCATCCAAAATGAGAGCTTCACCGTTATATGCAAATATTTGAGCGATTCGATATTTTTCCGCACGCAAGGGTAACATTCTATTCTACCAACCAAAATCGAACACTATAGTAAGTGGACCTAATTTGAGTCGGAAAACCGACTTTTTCCCTTCTCACTCTATACTACGTACGTTCACTTATAAAAATGCCCGCTTCACACAGAAAAGTGTCTAAATTCAAGGGCTATCTCACGCGCCAAACCATTTTGAACAGATTTTCAAGATGCGCGCGCGAGTAATGCGCCTGTCTTTCGGCTACGGTAGCTACTCTAGATCTACTCAAACATACAGTAGCTAAATTTTTTCAAGCAATTTCTACAAATGTTTTGGTTTACTCATTCAATTCAGGTGTGAATTTTCAATGAATCATGCTTTCTATTCGGTCAGAAAGTGATTTGGTCTTTTTAGGACTGTCTGAGGCGGTTCTGCAACAGGATCTGATGTGCACCTAACAACAGCTGTCATGTAGAAGTTGTGACCCAAAAAACAGTGATTTAGCTTTGATTCAATCCGGCACTTCGCTAATTATCCGGATAGAATTGGCAACTTGCTGACTATGTTGCGTACGTACAGTACAGTAGCTTCTTGATAACAACACCCATCGGCACTTCGAAAGCTCAATGTTGCTGTTGGTTGATTACGTACGACCAGTAGGCTACCAGTACAGTGTTTCAATTACTGCTGTCGATCTATCTTCATTAAACGGCTGTCTGCTAGTTGAGTTGAGTTGTCTCCTCGTTCAATAGTACTAGGAATGAGAAGTAGAGCAAAGCTTGACTGGACTGCGGAAATTGACTACAAACTGTCTGTACTTGTCTATCTAGCGATTTACGTGTTTTTACGTGTATACAATGAAGAACGTACTGTACAGTAGGCGAGACAACAAAAGAAAGAAACAAATGTATCCATTGATTAGAGTAGATAGGAATCAGCTGATAATCAGTATTCAGTTGAAGACAGCTCATTCGTTTCGAGCAAGACTGCAGCGGCGCGTTGCTTGAGTGTAGACAGATTGAACTTCTCAGCCAGCACCGAATACTTTGCCGCATTGACCGGCACCAGTCTCTCAACCAAAAGTTTTTCCAATGATGCCATAGTTGTGGACAATTGGAAGTGGTTCACCATTGTGATCACTTCTTCAGCGACAGAATCAAAATTACCACTCACGCATTCTATGTACATCAGTCGAATCAATTCCTCTAGTGCCAAACCGCTCAGACGCTCGTACGAGATTGGTTGAGTGGGCGATTTTCTCTTATTTTCTTTGTTAAAAACCGGGGATAACGCGCTCAAAACAGACCAATGGCACTCTACAACACGATTATCTGCTGATTTCAACGCGATGTCTGTCAGCTGCGGTTGAGCTTTGGCTGGTCCGTTCTCGTACAAGGCAGAGCCGATTACCTTGCACGCAATTCGCTGCTTCACCAATTGTTGACGCTTGAATGCAGACTTGGGCAGAACCAATTTGCAGTAGACGGTCATCTTGCCTTCGCTGTCCATAACTCCCTCCTCTGTCAAAGCTTCCTTGTCCATCTGACACAAATGTTGGGCTTTCTTATTCGGACACCAGCTGCAGTTGCCAACGGAGATAGGATAGTTGATCTGACTGGCCGATACGTACTCTTGCTTTGCGTCCAGCCTAAGAACCCCCACTGTCAGCTCATCCAGCACCACCGACTGACTCGGCCCCCGCACCAACTGAACACCCAGTCGGAGCTGTTGCTGCACGATAGAGGCATACAGCCGCCAGAACCAAGTGCACCCGTTCCTGCCCACGGCGAACAGCTCGCTCTTCTGCAGCACCTTACTCACTCGGCTCGACCACACGTACACTACCGCATCCGACCTTAGACTGCGCAGTCGTTGAATGAAATTGGGGACAGCCATAGCAACTCAGTATACGACAAAAATAAATCAAAACACTAGTAGTCTGACTGAACAAAAAACAAGTGACAGTGTTCAGGCAAGTCTAGTCTGCATCATCCTATGCTGTTTACTGTAAGGCAGCTAAATATGGCGCATGCATACTGGACCGAACTCAAAAAAGTTGAAAGCTTGTAATCTTTTTTATCTTTCTATCTTGTTTTACTAGATCCTCTCAGTTTTGGTTGGCATTTTTTAAAAATTAGAATGGCAGCAGAGGAAAATGCACTAAGCTTTAATCAAGAAACAGTTTTCTCTTTCAAACAATTCTTTCTCATTGTAAACTCTTTTGAAAATAATTCTTTCAACAAGCAGTTTTTCCTTTCAAGCGGTTGCTTCTCATTGCAAACTGTTTTCATAATTCTTTCATCAAGCAGTTTTCTCTTAAGCAATTTTCTCTGAGCAACATAATGGTGATTCGTGATTGTGGTGTGCCAGGTCATACAGTACTTGATTTTCTCTTTACACTCCAAGTGGATCACCCAACCAAATAGACCGCAATCCCTCCAACCTCAGTCATAATCTTGTCGTCTACTGCATGCATATGTACGGCACGTACGTTCCTACGCTAGTGGAATAAAGAATGTAGATAAGTGCGCAACAACTGTCAAATTTTTAATGCCTCAAACATGTGTAAATTTTTTAATACCTCAAACACATTCAAAATTTTGGACCGCCTCCCGACATTTGTTATGTTTTCAGCACAATCCCCCTAAAAACTACAACGTTTTTGGCTGACACCGCTCCCCCTACTAAACTTCGTACTGTGTCCGACATTAGAAAATCTTCAATAAAATCGACATGTCATTGTAGAAGCTACCGTATGAAAAGGAACTTTTTGACAGTGAACTACCATTTTGGCGGTTGTTAACATGAACTGGGTTGAGTTTACTTGTAATATAGTTGCGGACAAAAGCTTCCTACCGGAGAGTGCTGCATAGGGTACCCCTCCAGATAGCGTACCCATGGTACACTATCTGGCAATTAGTGCCGCCGGATTGTGTACCCGGGTACACTATTTGGAGACAGGTTTTATGTCATGGGTGTCGAAAATTTCCAACACAACGCTACGTTTAAAGCAGGTCTACGTATATTTTTCTGATTTTCAATCGTTTTTACTTACTGTAACCTCAGAAGAATGAAAACTTTGACCAACCACTCTCATTTACATGGCAGAAACAGTAATCTGGATTGGAAAACTTCATTTTGCTCAGAAATCGTGAAAACAAGCAGTTTAGCATAATTTCACTAAGTGCCAGTTAGTGTAGCGGGTACACTAACAGGACCTCATTTTTGTTGCAGAAAATGCTAAGTGCTGGTTAGTGTACCCGGGTACCCAATGCAGCACTCTCCGGTAGGCACTTAGAAAAACGTCGACGGTTTCGATACAACCCCCACCCCCTGCGACGTTTTCCGACGTTCAACCAACCACCCACATCCCTCCTCGCTACACGTTGTAGTTTATGGACAAGTGTATCATCCGAATACGTAGACAGCAATCCCTCCAAAGTCTTTGTCAATCTTGTCCCCTGCTTCGCTTCATACGTACGTTCCTACGCTAGTGGAATAGCGAATGTAAACGAATAGCGAATAGCGAGTGTGCAACCATTGTAAAATTCTTCGGTGCCTCAAGAATTTGTGATGTATGCAGTCAGTTATCAGCACGCACTTCCTGTAGCGGAAGCACGTACCAAGCCGGTTTATGCAAGTAAGTGGATAAGTACGGTAATCTTGAGTTCGATGGTATGTTGAGTGTATAAGTAAGGGACTGGCGCGTTTGGTCATTGTGTTGTGTTTGTGTAGTTGTGTGATGGGAACAAAAGGTGATTTCAAATTAACGGTGGACCCAGCAGAACGGCTCATATTCGAGGGCCCGTTCAAGGAGGCGAGCAAAGTGCAACTGAAACTGACCAACGACAAAGACAAGCGGCGGGCGTTCAAAGTCAAGTGCACCAGCAATGCCATGTTCCGCATCCGACCGCCTGTGGGAGCTCTGGATCCCGGCGAGTCAGTCACCGTCAACATCACCTGCACCGCCCTGGACAAGGTGCCGGCCAGCAACCACCACTACTTCTCCGTCTACCACATACCGGCCGAAGCAGGCGAGGCTCCGCGCAAGGTCTGGTCTGCCCACAAAGGCGACGCCGAGGGCAGTCGTAAAATGATGGTCGAGTTCAAAGAGGACAAGAAGGACGAAGAGAAGAAAGATGACAAGAAGGACGAAAAGGACGAGAAAAAGAAGGACGACAAGGATGAGAAGAAGGACGAGAAGGAGGATAAAGACAAGAAAGAGGAGAAGAAGGAAGACAAAGAGGAAAAGGACGAGAAGAAGGATGAGAAGGCGGACGACAAGAAGAAGGAGGACGGGGACAAGGATGACAAGAAAGACAAAGATTAGTTGACTTTATGATCGCCAACTCATGTTGTATCTACTTGTCTGTTGCTGCTATACAGTACGTACAATCCACTAGTAAACGTGTAGACTTTCAAACGAATAGACTAATTTAGTATTGCACTGTACCTTTTGAGTTTACATTTTTAAAGAAAAAATGTTTTCGACCCTCTCGGATATTGTAGCTCGGCTAAAACATCATAGACAATCTTTTTACTTTTATAATAATGTAGCGCTTAGTCTTGGATGGCTACACTTTGGTATTAAACATTAAGGGCTCAGGACCGAGAATCATGAACTAAAAATGAGATTTGCTCGTTTTTCACTGGGTAAAGTGAGCAGATGTTTGAAATTTTAGCTACTTTTGGCCCAAATTTCTCACGACCCCCGGCTCTGAGCCCTTAATGGTTTATACCAAACTGTAGCTAAGACTTCGCGCTATAAAATTTTGAAATAAAAGAAAGTTAGTCTAGGGGGAATTCCAGCCGCGCTACAAGGCCCAAAAGGGGGTCGAAAAAATTTTTTTCTTTAAAAACGGAATTCGACCAAAAATTCTTAATCTACTCTGAAGGTTGCACCTAAAAGCCCCAATTTCTATGTCCCAACTCTTCGCTAGCTTCACTAGCTCTCTATAACGCTTTTCAGCCCCGATTCTCACTGTCCAATACTCCAATTGTGGTCTGGTTCAATTCCTCAAGTTGATTTCACCACCGATGCTACTCTTCTTGCTCCAGTTGGTTGAGACCTCAGGGAATATCAGATGGACAAGCTCTCGTTCCAAGCCACTTTCCATCTCCTTCCTATTTCTACCCCATCCTCTACCATGGCGTATCCAGGATTTCGGAAAAGGGGGGGTGTAAAATTTTGAAAGTGCCTGGTTGGGCCGCTGCCCAAACAGGTAAGAAAATTTAGCAAAATTTACCTTAAAAAACGCGTTTAAAACACATTCCAGGCTGAAAATTAACAGAAATTACAAGTTTTAGTAGTTTAAAGTGGCCTGGGGCCTATTTCATAAAACGTTCATATTTATGATTTTATGAGTTATGAGAATATGAGCTCATAGTATGAGTCCTCATAGAGTCGGTTTCACAACGTTTTGCGCGCACTCATATTTATGATTCCGATTTTATGAGTGATTTTATGAGTCGCAAAAAGAAGAATAAATAAAAAAAGAAGAGAAAATTAGTTTGGCCTTGAATTCGTGTGGAAAACTCTGGTAGCATCTTAGAAAAAATGTCTGGTCGCAAAAAGAACGCAGAGAAAACCGTTGTATTGGGCGAAAATTTGGGTGACTCAAAGCATCGAGAGGGAAGGAAAAGCATTTGGCAGAGGTCGACGAGCTTTTGCTGCAAATAAATACCTCGACTCCGCTTTGGTAAAAGCAGAAGGACTGGGCCAAGAAGCCACTGATCCGCAAGCCCAAAACACTGCCTCTAACGAGCATGATTACATCGGACAAACATCCTGTGATCAGGAAATGACCCTGTTAGAGGCCTCCCCTACTGTCCCACCAGCCATGCCGTTGCCGAACGTCATCAGGTACCTATCTTTTAATTTTTTTTGCTTGTAGAATTTGTTTTCTTTATCCTTATCGGTTTTCGGTAACCCTGCCCCAGCAAAATTGCCTGTATTGGTACACAAATATGCCAGGGGTTCTAGCTGAAAACTTTTTAGCGATAAATAGTGAAAACTTTTCCCAGAATACGATATAAAACCTGAAACTAAACACGTTTGAAGCAGTGTTTTTCACTATTCTGCAGTTGTATGTAGTGTACGCAGGGGATGCTTTGTGAGTTGGGTTCACTTCCGATTTCGATGGAGGTGTTGTAATAAAAACGAGTAAAAAATAAGAGAACCCAATAGAAAGTACTCCAACCCACTCCCCTCCGAGAATAGCTAAGTTTATATCGTCGGCCCTTTATGTCAGGAATACAACCGTCCTAAAAACTACTACATTCTCAACTACGTATGTATCTGTGGTGTCTGGTAAATTCCCAAGACCTCCTAGATGTTTAGATAGTTTTCGTCTTTTTCGGTAGATTTCAGTGTTTTCTTACATTTAAAACCATCTAGAGCCCAAAATGTAAAATTATCTAGAGCGGTTTCTAGTGGTTTTTAGCCTGCTTTACGCTTTTAACCGATTTTTCAGCGACTTTTAGTCCCGAAATTTGAGCTCAGCAGAAGAAAGACCATCCGGGCCACCCGGGCTCAAACTCCAAACCCCTCCTTCTTTGACGCTGACCTGTTACGTATGTGCAATAGTGCGTACAGACTTAAACGTAGAACGCTTCTGCACGACCACAATCTTTTCGCAGAAGTAGGAAAAGAGAAATAATATCGGCGGGTAACAAATTTGAAATTGAAATTTCCCTGTCTTTTTAAATCGGCTATTGGTTTTTACTCGATATGGATGTGGATTGATTCCCATACGTACACTTTGTATTCGTACGATTTAGCATCGCTTCACATAAGAAACTACGTATTTAGCTGTTTCAGTGTGAACAAAAAATCAGCGGCCAGTTCCTGGAGGAAACCGAACCTACATACTAGCTGACGCTCGAAATTTTCGGAAGGAAGAAGAAATACATACGTAGGTCCGCCGGTCTGGACCATCAAGTCGTAAACGGATTTAGGGGTGTCTAGCAATGTCTGCTCATGTTCTTCAGCTCTACGAGTCACAATAACTGTTTGTGTGCATTTGAACGTGTTTGTTTTTGTTCGATTTGCTTCCATTATAAAACTTTCTTTGAACTAACAAAACTGAAACCGATACAATTTGTTCAAACTTCAAACAGGCAGCATGTACAGTACAGCATGAGAGCATGTACAACTACCGAAATTGGTTGATCAGGCGATGTCTGGTTTTAAGAATTTCTTGCGACAGCCGAAAACACTCCTTGAACTTTGCAGGCTCTTCAGGATAATGTGAAAGTTATGCTGGGTCGAAAGACACGTTTTCTCCTTGGCCGCTCATCTTGGTTTTTTCTCACTGTAGCTGGACGAATCATTATTCGAGCATTTCTTTGAGATAGAACAACTTTACACTGGAAAAACAAAATTTTATGAGTCACCTACCCACTCATAAAATGCTAGGAACACACAGATCATAAAATCATACTATGAGGCAAAACATTTATGAAACAGGCGCCCTCATAAATTCGATGATTTTACTCATATTTATGAGATATGAGCTCATACTTATGAAAGTATGAGTTCACCTTTATGAAACCGGTGTTCTCATAGAATCATAGAAAATCTGTCATAATATGAGCTCATAACTTTTATGAAATCGGCCCCTGGTTGGGCTTCTGCCCGCACTTCTGTACTTCAGCACAGCTGTATTTGAGCCCAAACTAGCGATGTTTAGCCCAAAATTGATTTTTTTTCGATTTTTTGAGCGTTTTTTTAGTACCGACCCCCTCCCTAGAATAATTTCTATCGGCGGATGACCTGTTACATGTATGCCGGTACATCTATCAATGACGACTGCTAAACGGCAGCGACAAGGGAGGCCTGGGGCCAGATTAATAAACATAGAACTAGCACGTGCTACCCCTAGCACGAGTTCAATAGAACGATCGAGAGACCCTTAGCACGTGTTAAGTTTAAGGCTTAGCGCACGGTAAATCTTATTAATGATGATTTTTATGATATTAGGGTTCCGGGATCGTTTTATTGAGCTCGTGCTAGGGGTAGCACGTGCTAGTTCTGTTTATTTACCTGGCCCCTGCAGCAATCTGTGTATGCTGACTGTGATGACAGATTATCAGAGCCACTTATGTATGATCTGTTTAATATTGAGATCCACAATAAAACAATAATAACATCGATTTGAACAGCTTCAAAACTATACAGGAATTACAGAAAGAGTACTTGAGCTATTTTGGCAATGATTGTGGTAAGTGATTACGTAGAATTAGCAGACAGAGCACAAACGGACCACCAATGACAGCACCAAACGACGACCAAGTGTACACGTAAAAAAGTGTAAAAAGCACGTAGCGACGTGGCTTCATAAACCAGCAATTCAACAAGTGATTGTACAACTGCATTGAATGCGATAACAAAAGAGAACTTTGGCTGAAGAAGTAGAATAAAGCAGGACGCAGCTAGTCGGCATTATAATCTGACCTGTACAAGTGAGAACTTTTCAATGAAAGATCGTTGGGCCGAGATTCAGATCGATTAAAGTGGGTGGGCAGGTTGCAGGCCATCGACTGGAACGCAAACGAGTCGTACCTCTCCAGCAGACAAGGACTCTGCTCAGCAGTGGCGCCCTCCGCTCTAGGGTTCGCCTCATCCCGATGACTCTCGGTATTCGAGGACTCCTCACACGCCTTGTCCGCCTCGGCAGCACTAAACTCTCCGGAGGAGGTGGGCGAGACGGCGGCGGCAGTGCTGTCCAGTTGTTTGAGCAGAAACTCAATGTTCCTGAGCTTGAGGGGCTGCGGTTTGCCGAGAGCGCGCGCCGACGCCACCGAGCCGGCCGGACTGACTTTTCCCGGCTCGTCCGGTCGACACGGAGAGGCGATCGACTGACTGCGCACTGTAGGGGGCGGAGTGCCGCCGTTCGAGCTGTCACTCAGCGACGGTCTTCTCCGGGCACTGCGCGGCGTGTAGCCGACCTCGGTGTCGGTGGCGTAGCCGCCTCCGCGCATAGGCACACACCGCTGAGCTCTGGGCGCCTGCGGACTGAACAGTGACAATTGGCCGCGTGACGACGCCTTGGCAGAGAAATAGTCGCTCTTGGAGGGTGACGGTCGGAAGGAGGCAGCAGAGGCGGAAGCGGGCACGTGGTAGGGATTGTAGGAAGAGTTGCATTGGTCCAGCTGGCGCAGACTCCGCTCGAACACGCGGTAGGCCGAGTAAACTGCCGGCTCGCTCTCGTAGCCGGTGTCGTTGGCTGGCGCTGGCAACAGTGGGCTGAAGGCGTCTGTGGGCGGTCGAGGAGAGCCGCCGCTTGTGTTCTTCAGAATTCCGCGGTCTGGCGGAGGAGGGGCGGTGGCAGCTGGCTCGGCCGGACTGGCCGTGCGCCGGTCGGCACCGCTGTCTCTGGACTTGTTGGAGAGAGTGTCGCGCTCGTCCGACGCTTCGTTGATCTTGTGCAAATCGTGCACGAAACGCTTCTTCTTGCGCTGCCGTTTCTCGTCTCTGTAACAAGTTACTTAACACCGAAATAGGAAACAATTTCAATATTAATTTGGGTGTTCTTCGTAAAACCGGTAAGAAATGACGAAAATTTTCGATTTCATTATATTTATTTGTCGAGCTTCCTGCGAGATCCATTAAACTACGACCGACTCAATCATACACATAATAGGTAGTCTGACTGAGGGTTTGCCTCATCAACTACGGCCAGACCATCGGATCGGAACTACTTTCAGATATTAAAATTTCAATCAAATTTCTAGATTCTACAATATCATTGGGCACGGAATTAGAAATTCGTACACCATTGTTAAGAAAAAGTGCTTTCGACAGTTCAACTACAAGGAAAAAACCCTCGTGTACTGAAAAAGAAAGGTATTTGGAAAAGTAATCAAGAGTCGATCGATCAAGCCGTAAACTATTCTATAAACAAATTGCAAATCGACCACTCTCTCACGCGAGTCTACGGTCGGACGCCCACTCAGTTAATTGTCGAGGTGGGCGTTTAACTGGAGGTAGCGTTCAGTTAAACGCCCAGCGAGACTAACTGAAATTCAAACCACCTAACTCACCGCAGTTACAAGTGTTCTAGCATAAAACGGATAAAAACAAAACAGTGAAAATAAAATAAGGTCGCAATTCGTACATAAAATGCCGGAGTGAATTTCTTCTCTGATACAAGCTAAAAGCAGACAAATTAAGTTTAAAGCCATTAAATCTCTTAAATTTGACCTAGTGCGTTCATTTAAACGCCCTCGGCGTTTGACTGAATTTCAAATTATTTCCTGATTTTAGCCCCCAGGGCGTCTAAGCGTGAGACTCCGGTACGGCTTAAAGAATCAAAACAAAAACAGCAGACCTGTAAGAAGGCATGCTTCCGAATTTGATGCTGCGCTGGCCACCGTCCACCGACGACTCGCTGAACCGTTCGAACTCCATGCGCGCCGCCTCTGCAATCTTCTTCTTGCGCATGTCAGAGGCCGTTCTTCGTCTACAACAACCAGCCACTGATCACAGAAGACAGTAGTAGTTCAGCTGGGAAAGAAGCACCTGTAGCAGAGGAGGAGGAAGAAGAGCAGCAAGACGATGGCGCCGGCCACCGAGCCCAGAATGATCAGCATGGTGGAGGTGTCGATGCGACTGGCGGTGTAATCTGTAAAAGAGCCGAGTCTGCCGGCGTGTCCACCGTAGGTGCCTTGGAACATAACCACACTGACGGAGGCGGTCATAGAGAAGCAGGAGCGGTTCAGATTCTTACTCAGTTGGCACGGCGGCCGAGAATAAAAACGAACGTAATTTCGGACTAATAACGCTGGGCGCAGCCGGCGACGGCACCGGCGATGGAAAATAATTGCCGGCCGCACAAGAAAACACTCAATTATGACACAAACACACAGTGCCCACCGCCGAGCGGACACAATTGCGCCGGTGCATTTTGCTGGCATTAGCCGCTGCAAAAAGCTCCTCCTGCTAATGGACCGTCATCAGCCTCCGATCAGCAGAAGCAGTTAGAGACGGCTCACCCAAATTCTCCAAATCGCTCGTATCCGACCGCCTGCCAATCTGTGCGCCGTTAGAGTCGACCGTTGAGAGTAGTCTCGGTCTTTCTGTGACAACCGGCTGCCCGCAGTCGGCGCCCGTCCAGCCAACGTAGCAATGGCACTTGGCCGTCGTCGTACAAACCTGCAACACTTTATTACATGGCCCCAGAGAATGAAGGAGGTAGCGCAATTTGCCAAAAAAGTCGCGGGACAATAGTATAATAAACCACGGCTTCCGAAAGAAGCACCCGGCGCCATTGAGATCAATCGGTAGGGCTCGCTCATACATGGGCCGGGGGGTCTGGTGGGGTTTGCCCACCCCCAAGTTGGGCTCGACCCCCCAAACGACCCCACCCACCTGAAGCCGACTTTTGTTCCTGACCCCACCAACCAAACTCGCCGCGACCCCCCAAACCGGCAGGCACACCCCAAATTTTCGGATTTTGACTACCCCAACCCATTTTCCCGGCCCATGTATGGGTTCGCTAATGTCTCTTTCGTTCAGGGCCATGAAAAAGGAAAGGGTACCATCAGGAGTATAAAAAGGCGGCAAGAACGCTTCACTTGGCACCCAAACCCTACCGTGCGCTGCAACAATATTTCGGAAGGGATCACCAATTTCATGACCGCAATACAAAGTGCATCCAGCCTTTCCATCCAGCCAGGGCTCCCGAAATATTGAGGCAATGTATGGGAGGTCCAAGGCTAGCCATGAAGTGAAGCGTTCTTTCTCTTTTTCTTTTACCATGTATTATCAGATTTGCTTATAAAACAGCATTATAACATTTTGTGTCATTTTAACTCCAAAAATCCGTTTTTGTCCATAACTCGCTAACCTCTGTTCCAAATTGACCCGCGATATAAAATCAGATGCGTCTTTTTCTGTAGAAAAAAAGATGACCTCAAATTTGGAGACGTTTGAGCGATTTTTCGCAGTATGGAAGAAGTCATGGAGTTTCTAATTTCACAGTAGATTCTGCGCGAAAAGACGCATGTTATGATGTATTCGCACTTCAATTGGACCACTGGTTAGAGAGTTATGGTCAAAAACTACATATTTTTGGGGTAAAATGTCATAATTGTGCTTTAGAGGCAAATATACAAAAACCAACTAGCAGGTGGTCCTTTCTACTCTTATACTGACCAAACACACCACTTGGTCCATATCCCAGACAGAACTATTTTACATGTATTTCAGGCGTTTTACCTTTTTACGAGCACTCACAGTTAAGCCTCAACATAAACTAAACATAAGTCTGTATGTAACCAAGGATGGGTGGTGTCATACATGTACTAGGGGGGTTTGGGGGGGTTACCCCCCTGCTGGAAAGGCCAAACCCCCCCTCACCCCCCCCCGAGACAGGTTAAGGGACCCCTCCCCCCGACCAAAAAATACAAGTACTAGTAGTGGCTCCAGTATTAGCAAACTGGGTCAGAAATCACTAATTTTTAGCCTAAAATTCACTTGAAAAGCCTTTGTAAACCGAATTTCGCGTTTCCACTGCTGATATTTAAGAAAAACCGGTGTTTTTGGAAGCTCTTTTTGTCATTTTTTGCTTGTTTTTAGCTTTGAAACGCTATTTGGCAGCTTAAAATAGCGATTTTTAGCGTCCTTACTGAAAAAAACGTGCTAAAAACGCATTTCTAGGCGTTTCGGAGCTTTTTGAAATTTGGGACCCCCCACCTGGGCGAACCCCCCCCTCAACCCCCCACCTGAGGAAAACCCCCCCCTACCCCCAGGTCGGCCCGGAGCTGTTACATGTATGGGTGGTGTCCTAGTTAGTAGGCCGATAAATGCAAGTATAGAGTACCCCGTGGCCCGAGCACTGCAATGCCAAGTTGTTGGTGGGACAGTTGGACGCAGGAAAGATGTCTTCTTTCGGTACGCACGTTCCTGACAGACAGACGCCCTCTTCACCGCACACCGTGCCATCCATCACCATCCCTTCCGTAGAGTCGGCCACAACTCTAGAACACCATTGCTGATGTATCTGGACACCCGCAAACAACTCACTTGCACACGTATTCCTTATTTTCTGGCATCTTCACAAATTGCATTTTAAGCGAGAAAGGAGCCAACTTCTCCACCACTATTGTGTCCTCGCCGCCCTTACAGTGCAACATTCCACAGCCGACATTCCTGATCAGAAATAAACGATATTGATTATTCTGTTGTGTTGTGGAGAACGTTATACGTACATTGTTTGAGTAGGTTACAGCTATTTTCTATCGGCCTTCAATTTTTTTATAGTTTGTTACTTTACTTATGCAGTCAAGCACTTAACGCCATATAAGGTCCCGGTACCATATAAGGTACGTACAGGACCACATGGCTCCGGTACCCAGAGTGGAGGTACCATAATGGTATGGTACCCCCACGTTCGGGCTCTGTGGTGTACCAAACCAAACCAAACATGAGAGAGAGGTAAGTATGGTACCACGACAGAGCCTAAATCTAAACGTATATGTACAATAAAATGGTACCCCACCCTAGGCATGGGTACATGCATACATAGGCCGGAAAAATGGGTTGGGTGTAGTCAAAATATTGCAGTTTGGGGGTGGACCTACCGATTGAGGAAGTCACGGCGATTTTGGTGGGTGGGTCCAGGAACAAAAGTCGGCTTCAGATGGGTGGGTGGGTAGTTTGGGGGATCGAGCCCAAGTTGGGGGTGGTCAAATCATGTATGAATATATGGCACCTGTACCTTATGGTACCGGTACCTTATTATACGGCGTTGCCGCCTGAATGTTATAGACAGTGCTTACCTTAAGTCGCACTTCCTAAAGCTTGATTCACCGTCATCTTGGGAACCACAATGTCCATGGGAAACACCCAGCGTATTGAACCGTTCATAGCAACCATCGAGAGCTGAAGAAGCACCTAAAAGTAACACAAGTAAAATGTAAAAAGCAACGCAATTCAATCTATCAATCGCTTAATTGCACACAAGCTACGTACTTGGGTTGCAGGGAGCATGGTGAAGTTCTGAACTTACTATTACCCTCTCAAAGCAAATTTTCATCGTTAGCCTGATTAGAACGAGTTTACGTCCATCAGTGTAGTGCATTTAAAATGTAAAAGACAAGTGAACGCACCTGATCCCCAAAGCAAGGCACACTGACGGTCTCTGGAAGCGCACTTGCCCCTGTAACAACTTCCAGACCGAGGCCCCGGTCCGCAGGGGGCGCCGTTGACTTTGAGCGCGTCTTGCGGACACTGACCACTCAATCCGTCGCAGGTCTCTGCCACGTCGCAATCGTCAGTTGCAGGCCGACACAAATGACCGGCCGGTTTCAACTAGAGCAGACTATTGAATAAGCGATCGGACAATAATTTCAGCTTACTTGGCAATTGGTGCAACACGGTCCCGAGGCACAATCGGCAAAAGACTTCAGTTTACAGGTAACTGGATCGCAGCACCGATCCACCATGTCGCATTCCTGAACATTTTCTATCTGCACAGATGGCAACAAATCCATATGCTACAGGAAGCGTAGCCAGGAGAGTGCTTAGACTCATACATGTAACAGGGGGTCTGGGGTCTGCCCCCACCCGACTTAGGCCAGCCCCCCCCCCCCCGGATGCACCCCGAGACAATTTCGCCGACCCCCCCCCTCCAATTTTTCTGGCAAGTAAATTTTTGAGCAAATTTTTGCATTATTTTTCAATTTCAGACACAAAAAATGCCAAAATCGCCTGCAACACAGCACTTTTTGGCTGTACTTCAGCCCAAATTAGCGATTTTTGACGATTTGTAGCCAAAAAGTGCGATTTTTTGAGCGTTTTTTAGTGTCCAACCCCCCTTCCAAAATTTTGGCTCAGACCCCCAACCGCCCTCCACCTGTATGTATAGACTGATGGCTGGCAAGACAACTTTTCGGCGGAAGTAGAAAGATAAAATCGACAAAACAATAGATTTACGCAGTAAAACCAACAGTTCCCCACAGACGTCTCCGCACAAACAGACCTGTTCATAATTTTACACCCTCTTTTCAAAATGCTGGGTATGCCATTGAAAGTTACCTCGATTCCGCCGCAGTCACACTCTTCCCCTGGATCCAGAATTTTATTACCACACATTTGCAGGGTATCAGGCTAAACGGAAAATCTTCGTATCGAAACAGAACAGAAGAGAACGGAGAGGTTACTTGCAACGGTTGGTTGAACAAACACCTGCCCTGCCCGACTTTGAGTGTGGTCAACAACTCCTCCAGACTACATGTAGAGAAACTGGGCGTTACTTCATAGCGCTTTCCTCTGAAACAAGCAGTTGCTACTGAAAACAGACTGTGGTTTTGCTAGAAAAACGCACCCAACCACCGATCGCATGACACAGCCTCTACTGTCGTCGCATTGGCACGGAAGACCACCGTCGAGGTGATCGTGTTTCATACCGACGATGTGTCCGATGTTGTGCGCCATTATTAGAGCAGTCTGCTGAGGCTGGAACCGGTCTGCGCTCTGAAACGCTCACTCCAGATAGTCGACAGCAGCCACACAAACCGGTGCTCACCGTAATTACGCCGGCCGCTCGTGCAGTGCAAATGCTTCCAGTGGTGGCCATTGTGGCTTCACGTCGGGCAAAGTTGTGTGATCTGAACAGCAACAAATCGAATGCAATGCGAACGCCAATGCAAGTCTGCCTACGTCAAGAAGACTGTAGCATCCTTCTTTTCGGAGTAGAGTTCTTTCGATAAATAATCAATGAAATTGAACAGCGTCTGTGTAATGTCGCCGGCCAGGGTAATAATGTTGTGCTCCGTCCATGCTTCCATGTACACCAACGACACCCGTGTGTTCAATTCTCGTTGGTACATCTAGAAAAGTAGTTCACTAAAAGATAACAAAAACTAGAGCCACGATAGTTTGTAACTGACCATGTCTACTATATTCACAGACTCCAGTACGTATCTCAGCATCAAATCGAACTGAAATGCCAACTGTTTCGCCTGAAACCGGGACACAGTAGTGCTGCTAAGAACAACGAAGTAAAATAATTACAAATCCATAGTCGGCAACGACCGCCAGCTCCAGATGTTTCTGCGAGCGCTGAACATCCCGTCGGTGCTAAAACCATCGTAAATAGAATATTTTAAAGCAGCTTCCTCTCGTAAAGACGCACCCGTCCTCTCCTGCTAGCGTGCTTTCTAGTGAAAACCGAGGCAAAATCGTTGTCGTCCGAGTTGGCACAGGCCACTTTGCGTCCGAACGAGCTCTTGAAGAGCAGATGCGGATGGCGCCGGCCCAGATCGCCCCCGCGCAGCGGAATCAACGTGTAGCTCTCGTTTTTGGTAAAAATCACAGCCCTCAAATGAATAAACAGATAGATAATGACCTTAAAACCGGTCCAACAGCAGTTCAGTTCTACCTGAGTCCAGTGCAGGAAGATAACGCCACGGCCGAATGCGCATCGTTATGCACTTTTCCCTGATAATAGCAGTTTTCCGGCGTTCCAACGGCGTTCTCAGGTTGGCCGGTTTCCAGAATTCTTTTATACACCGCTCCCGGCGGCATCAGATGGTCGTTGCGCTTCATTTTGAGCTTCAAACGACCGAAACTACTGCGTAATACAAATACGGTCTCGTTGTAATGACGGCTCTGAAACGAACTCATAAATCTAAAACATATGCGCGGTCGTTTTTACTATTGCAAAGCCTCCCCTCCACTCCCCTTGCCTCAGATCAATTGGTCGTCGGCGAGATAACAGCGGAAATGCATTGGTCAACGGCTAACAGAGCATTCAGCGGGCACTAATCGTGCATTATTTAGCAAGCCCCTGTAAGAAACCCCTTAGAGTCAACTACAATAATACGGCTTCGAAATAGCACTCAGACTACTATGCATACGTATACCACTTGAATGTCTCACAGCGTGTGCATTTACCTCATTGTATAAATAGTGCCTTGTATCAATGCCGAACCGAGCCTTTCCTCTCACTTGAACCGGGTAGAGAACCTCGTAATCGCCATTCAAGCCGCGCACCAACTCCTGGTTCCATTTGTACTGACGAATGATTGAATCCACTAAAAGCATTTCTCTCCAAACCTCCATTGCCTACGCCCTACGCTACATAGGTGCGTCGCATAAACAACAGAGAACAGGCAATATGAGTCACTTTAATTAGTGCGCTCTACTATCCAGCAAGCAAGCCGAGATTGAGCTATGCTATTGTTTACAAGTGTATAGAATGACGTAGAGACATGAGTATGTCTGCACAGGCAACACGCAATGTGCATCAATTATTCAAACACATGCACAGTGCTATAAGCCAGGCACAGAGCCATTTGCCGACGGCCAAAAACGTAAACAAAAGGCCAAACGACTATCAGGTGCCACTTAATTATTCATAAATCAGAGATCGTCTGCGTGCCCAACTAGCTAATCCAACGCGTAAACAAAACCGATTAGCGAGACCGCAGCTGTCTTTTCTTGCCAACGGAGCCACAAACAAAATAAATAAAAAAAAACGGTGACCGACTCCTCTACACAAGCGAGCGACAGCGCAATTCGCGACTGTCAGAATAGGATTGCAGTTTGCAAACCTGACTTTGCGGCATCGGCAGCTGCAGCGGAAAAAGTCGGACGTAGAATAAAGAAGCAGTGGTGAACTAATTGCTAACTGGAGTGTTTACCGGATTGCAGAACGAACATGTAGACCAACCAGTTGGCCAAGCAACAACTCCGGCCGCTGCAAGTGTCGGCAATTGGAAAGTGCATGGCACAAGCCATCTCCGACAGGCAGCAAGAACGCTCAGAAACACTTGCACATACTACGCAGCAATAAATCATAGCCCTGCTTCTAGAGTCCTCCAAGACCCTCGAAATTGCGTCCGATACAAAGACAGCCATAACTGCTCAGTTGTCTCCCTTTGTGTGATGCCATTTGGGTTGAGAGAGCATATTCTTGAGAGCGGTCCTTTTGCTCGATCGGACCCCCAGCAAATGGCTTTATTGGATTTAGCCGGAGCATTGGTTATCGGCGCTATGACCACCGCCCGTGACCTCCAATGAATCATTGACCACGCAGCGTTGACACGCGCCGCAATACACACAAAAGACGACGACACCGAAATTAATCGATATGCTGGGCGGCCTAATTAGAACCTTATATAGAGAACGCATTGAAATGGTCATTTAATCTGATTGACGCAAAAATTACCAGTCCGCCAACCATCAATTTGGCATTAACCTACACGACATAGGACATTGAATTAGTCGAGAAAGACCAAATACGGTCTAATCCAACAAGCAGATGTCATGTGCTCTAACGAGCCCTAAAAACGAGCACGACGAAACGCAGATGCAACATGCACAATTTAAAACTAAAGTCTGTTCAAAAATCTTTGGCGCTGAGTACATCTGGCAGTGTCCCGAATTTATGCGTGGTGTGAACCCCATACATGTATATATGGATCTGTTCCTCTCATCAACGAGAGTACTATACTGTTCTCGAAATTTGCATATTGAACTTTAGTTAGAAGCAAGAGGCCTGACAAAAAAATCGACTTTTTTGGCAAAGCGCCAATTTTTGTGCCGATACCAGATTCGCATTCCCAACCTTCAGGCATCTCGAAAATACTACCATATGGGTCTACGATCAACCCTACCAAAGTTACACTCGATTTTCTAACGCCGACAAGCAGTCAAAATTTTGCTCTCCCATAGTTAAGCACAAAAGTTCATTCAAGATCGAACACATGGGGGTTTTTTCCTCCAACCAATTTCAGCTTCACGGTTCTATATTATTTCGGACATGCTGAATCCAGCGGTCACATTGGTTTTGCTCTATGACTTTGATTTTTGCTAGAAATTTGACCTCAAAGTTAGGGTGTCCACCTGAATTTCAGAAAGGCATAGCCCAACGTATCTTGTGTGGCCCTGGTCAAAACCCCATACATGTGTATATGGATCTGTTCCTCTCATCAACGAGATTACTATACTGTTTTCGAAATTTGCATATTTTACTTTGCTTAGAAGAAAGGGGTCTGACAAAAAAAGTGCCAATTTTTGTGCCGATACCAGATTCGGATTCCCCAATCTTCAGGCATCTCGAAAATACTACCATATATGGGTCTACGATCAACTCTACCAGAGTTAGGGTCGATTTTCTAATGATGACAAAGACAACACTTTCTGAAATTCAGGTGGACACCCTAACTTCGAGGTCAAATTTCTAGCAAAAATCAAAGTCATAGAGCAAAACCAGTGTGACCGCGGGATTCAGCATGTCCAAAATAATTTAGAACCGTGAAGCTGAAATTGGTTGGAGGAAAAAAACCCCATGTGTTCGATCTTGAATGAATTTTTGTGCTTAACTATGGGAGAGCAAAATTTTGACTGCTTGTCGGCGTTAGAAAATCGAGTGTAACTTTGGTAGGGTTGATCGTAGACCCATATATGGTAGTATTTTCGAGATGCCTGAAGGTGGAGGAATGCGAATCTGGTATAGGTACAAAAATTGGCGCTTTGCCAAAAAAGTTGATTTTTTTGTCAGGCCTCTTGCTTCTAACCAAAGTTCAATATGCAAATTTCAAGAACAGTATAGTACTCTCGTTGATGAGAGGAACAGATCCATATATACATGTATGGGGTTCACACCACGCATAAATTCGGGACACTGCCAGATGTACTCAGCGCCAAAGATTTTTGAACAGACTTTAGTAACACGTGCAGAATCGTGTAAAACGCGTCAAATAGAAAAAACTAAAAAATCGGTTGCAGAAATAAACGAAAGCCTCTGAGCACTTAAAACTGAACTACGACAAAAGACATCGTCCTTAATTAAATCTAACCTTTGGAACCGCAGAAAGCCCCAAACATGTTGAGAAGTAAGAAGAGCGCGAAACAAATGGAATGAACGAACATCACGCTAGATCATCATTGTGAATGTGCGCTCCGACTTGCTGATGCACTGCATCTTTCATGCGATTAGCCGCAGTCCTGATTGTAACCTCTAAAATACAGACAACAACAATTACAGTATAAAATTAGCAAGCTAAAAATCAGTACTAATGGCTGGATAACTGTAATCTGGACTGATTTTTAGCTCTATTGCGTTACCGTATAAAAATGCCGCGTCACAGAAAAGTATGAATTCAAGGGCTCAATAACGCATCAAATATTTTGAACGGATCTCCGTGATGCACAAGCAGGGTTACCACGCATCGCATCAGGGATTTCCAAATTACATGACTTTGTCCCTGACCTAAATATTAAAATTCCCTGACTTTTTTAAAAGGAAACTGACAAAAATGTAGGAAATGTTTCATGTACTTAACCAGGGCGAGAAAATTTTGCATTTAATAGATAAGCTGAGCAATGAATATGAAGAATTAGCACTGCACTGAATACTTACCCTAGCTTTTCTCTGACCAGACACGAAATTCCCTGACCTCCCTGGGAACCCTAACAAGTAAAGCGCCCGTTTTGTGCATGAGGTTACGCGTTTTTACATAAAAAAGCGGACCTAATTTGGGTCGGTTTCAGCCATACACATCGCTGGATTTTTCCGTGGCGGGCCTTTTTCAGATCACAAATAGGATTGTTGGGTGGGACCAAGTCCAAAGTGTGTTTTGCTGACCTTTTTTACGAATTTTGTGGCGGAAACTCTATCTGAACCGAAAAAAGCGCTAAAACTCTGTTTTTACATTCAAATGCCTTAAAAATCCTATTCCGATTGAAGAAAATGTCTTAAAAACCCAATTATTGAAGCAAAAATTGCTACAAAAACCTGTTTGGTACTCAAAGTATTGAATATGAGTTTCAGCGATAAAATTCAGTTTGGAATCCGGCTTGGAACTGAAAAAGAGCCCAGAAAACACTTGCTTTTGATTCTAAAGCAGGCTTAAAAACACTGTTTTGACTTATAGAAGTACTGAAAAACCCAATTTAATGATTTTTAGTTTAGAATTTTTTAGCCCCTCGAAACACTCTCTATAGGTTTTCTAACCAGCGTTAAAACCCTCTTTTGAGTCTCTAAGCAACCATAATCAGGCTTTCTAATATGTAAAAACTTCTTTGGGGTTTCTAAAGCACTGCCAAAACCATGATTACGGCACTGATAAAATATCATTCATACAACAAGGACGTAATAATGCAAACTAACTATGATGAGCGGCTTTCTAAAATTAAGAACAGTCTGAAAGGCTGGTTAAGGAGAGGTTTAACTGTACATGGACGAGCATTAGTCCTAAAATCGCTTGGTTTTTCACAGATTATTTACCCCATCACTAATCTCCCTTTCTCGACAGAGATTCAAAGGAAAGTTGATAAAGTCTCATATGGTATTCTATGGAACTTCAAACCGGAACATATTAAATGGAAAGTATTAGCACAACCCGTTAAACTTGGTGGTCTGAAGATCCCAATGGCAGAGTATGAAAACTACAGTATCAAGATCAAATGGATCTGCAGATTTCTTAAGAACCCAAATGCAAAATGGGCAAAAATTATTGATAAACAGTTGGAACAATATGGCGGATTGCTGTATTTGCTGCAATGCGACTATGATATTGATTATATAACTGGAATTTCTCAGTTTTATAGAGAAATTTTAGATGCTTGGATGGTAGCTAAAACTGTAATCGCAAACCCTCAAAATCGCAGTGTGCTGTCGAGGAAAGTTAATAATAATGAATTTCTCTTGATTGCAAGGAAAACTTTTTACTTTAGTGAGTTACGCAGAAAACGTGCAGATGAAATTACTTGTTTTCTTAATAACCAAGGAGAATTTCTTACTTATACCGAATTTACAATCAGGTACGAACTGGATTCCAAACGATACACATGGCTAAATCACATTCAAATAGTCACAGCTATGAAAGCTTATTGGCGCATTGATACTGCCATTCAAGAAAAGACAGGTAGAATCCAGCGGCAGCATTACTCTTTACTTGATATGAGCACAGAGGTCCGTAACGGACGTCATTTCAAAGCTCTTCTCTGTAGTCCTCCACATAATGTTAAACCCACGGGTCAGGAAAAATGGGAGCAGGTTTTTGTAAATCTAAGTGATGCTGATTGGGAACAAATCTGGATTTCCCCAAAAAAACTGACAGCGGAAACCAAGCTTCAAGCCTTTCAATTTAAAGTACTACACCAGATACTAGTTACAGGTAAACTTCTGCATCGATACAAAATCGAACCTAACACTTCATGCTTTTATTGCAATTATTGCAAAGGGGGGGCTGAGGGCGGGTTGGCCCCCCCCCTCAGGCTCTGACCTACCCCCCCTCAGCCGGCCGCTACCCCCTCAGGAATTTTTTTGAAGAATTTTGTATAGAAAATTATGATAAAAATATGCCTGGATTAGGTGTAAATGAGCTCAGAATAGCTTATTTTAGCTTATTTTAACCAAAAATAAGCCAAAAACCTTGATTTTAGCCAAAAATCGGACTTTTTGGCTTACCACCCCTCAGCCCCCCTCAACCGCTCCTACCCCCCTCAGCCCCCCCCTCAGGAATTGAAAATTCTACCCCCGCCTCAGCCGAAATGCTAGCCCATGTCTGGTCGTTCCAAAATACCGATTTTTTCGGACCCCCTACCCCCAAAAAATCCCCTTGCGTCGTTTTATGGGGACCACCTCCGCCTAAGGCGACGTCGTTTTCGGTTTACCCCCTCCGATAAAAGTGCAGTACGTACAGTACTGTTATGTAATCTCATTACCATACTGCGCAATCAATAAGAATATATCCCTACAACCATTCTGGGAAGCTTTTCTGTATGTAAAAACCTTTGCCAGAATGTACAAATTGAAAATAATACAATCGAAGTTCCCTAAAATTCCGAAAAAGTGACGTCGTTTTTTGCTAATTCCTTCCACTCCTGGTGCGTCGTCCATCGTCGCATTTCAGCCGACCCCCTCCCCTTCTGGAACGACGTCGTATATGGACGACCCCAAAGCGGAGTAGTTATTCTGTTTCATTGAGACCAACCTGCACTTTTTAAGAATTTTCCATGAATGGTTGTTATTATAAGCTAAACTGGTCAGAATTCTTTGTTCTTTTATTGCTCAGAAACGGAAAAAAGACGTTTTGGTCTGCGTATCTGCATTGTTAAGCTTTTAGTAAATTAGAAAAAAAAAGAAAACTCTGAACAGAACGGCTCTGACATGGTAGCTATAACAGTAGCAAAATTTGCAGAATTTATGGCTGAGAAGCTAATTATTTAGTTATTTAAACTATTTGGTATTATTTGGCGTAAAAAATACGAAATACCAAATAGTACTAAATATACCTAGAAAATACCAAACAATACCAAAATACCGGATACCAACCATTTGCAGACCTGTCCATTTTTTACCTGTAAACCCCAGTAAACAAGCCACCAATAAACAATTTTGTCTTAAATATTAGCAGCAGAAACGCCAAATTCAGTTACCAAGGGCCTTTTGAGCGCATTTAGAAGCTCAAAAAGTTTTTTAAAGGAAAAAAATTTTTCCAAACAATGTGCCAAATAATAATTTTAACGCATTTTATTAAAAAAAGAATAAATAGGTAGGCTATAGGACAACAAAAGGCAAAAACTAAACAGATCAGATGGAGCACTGGGCTGTTGGTAGCGTAGGGCTTCCAATTCCAAACAAAGATAGATCGACGCCGCACCGTTTTATTCCGTCCGAATTGGGGAGATCACTCGAATTTCAAATTTTAAACACAGAAATTTGAATGTGGTTTCAAACGACTGCTGACGATCTCCTGATTATTATTTTACACATCAACATCTAATTACTGCATGCTATATGCAGCTTTACCTTAGATACGTGTTTTTGGTCTCGAACAAATCCTGTAAAACGTGCGCACCCAAATTGTAAATCTTTCACAAATATGACCAAATCCGGTATCAAACAATTACTTTTGACTTGTACATTATTGTTTTATGCACCAGCACATCCACAACCAATTACTGCATGGTTTCTCAGATTACGCGCTCGTCATATTGCTTACTTCATCGATTATTGCCCGATTTCCCCCGGAACCCCCACTTACTAAAACAATCGTAGCATTCGAGTCCGCCGACAGATAGGTCTGCCCACGGGCATATGGGTAGATATGACGATTTCCTATCGATTAAACATAAACATAACAATATTCGTCCAAGCCCAAGGACGGTGGCCCTTTTTAAACGAAAATCATCACTATGAAAAAAATAGAAAAAGAAGTTTTCTCAGTCATCTTTTTAAAGATAGCTACCAATTTTACTTGTGAGTAGGCCTACCTTAGATGCATATTTCGGCGCATTTACTTTTAGAGGTCCATGAACAACAAATTAAAAAAAATAAAAAGAATGAAAATGCGCGATTTCGACATCCCTTACTAAAACAATCGTAGCATTCCAGTCCTCCGACAGATATGTCTCCCCACGGGCATATGGGTAGATATGACGATTAGCTATCGATTAAGCATAAACATAACAATATTCGTACAAGCCCAAGGACGGTGGCCCTTTTGGAACAAAAAATTGCCAAAAATGTACACACTCAAAACACTAATCGGCGCAAGTAGTGATCTCCCTATCCGAATCGCATAACGGGGAACCTATCCCCTAACTTTTCCTGACGCAAATCGCCCTAATACGCTTGCTTATCCACTGACGAATTCTGTACCAAAGTGATCAAGCAAAACTAAAAAACACATTAAATATAGTAGAACAATATTAATGTCACAGGAAAGGAAAGAACTTACAAAAATGACTTTCTTCAGCTTTTCTTTACTTCAATCAGGGCACCTTAGCTATGTTTACTTATTAGCCCGACTGGGCTGACTTGGCTAAGTGCCACTATTTGTTGATGAAGCAATCTATAGCTTTTAAGCTTTTAGCTATAGATACAAACAATGTAGCCATGGGCCCACTTCCACTTTTCTTTTCTGCCATGCATACCTAAAATAGCCCAGCCGGGCTAAAAGATCGCTTAATTCCCCTGAATGCACTTTCCCACACTAAGGAGTTCTAAAACTTACTTTTGAAAATTTATTCCGCACTCTCCACTGACCTAAAAGCACGGGCTCTACGTTTCCAAGATCTGAGCTAGTAACATCTACTGTACTATGCTTTGCGCTACACCAGTAAATTTTCTTTCCTATATATAATTTTGACTCATGATTCGACACCCATCCACGAATGAGTTCAAGAAAGGTTCTTTTGGATGGAAATATATCTATTACCATTCGAAGATCTAAAATAAAAGCTTATCTCTGAAATCTGTGAATCCTGTTGTTCTATTTTCTTTTAATTTGCACCCTATTTTCGCGCTATTTTTGGGGGAAATATAACGGTCGACCGATTCACGGCCCATTCCCCACTAAGCAAACTGCAATGCTTAAACTTGTTCTCTTACTGTACCTAAGTCTAAACCTATGCCTAAGCCAAAGTTATACGTGAAAGCAGGCATTATTGGTGAATCCTAGGCTTAAAAAGTCAAGGTGGTCGGAAGGTGTGGGGATTGGGCCTTGCGATTGTCAATTTTATAGCTCATGTATGAATAATGCAGCATGCACAGTGCAATAAAGGACTCGTCGAGAAAAGTTGACACGTTGATTATTACCTTTAACTAAAATAATATGCTCCTTCATCGCGCGACAAAATGGCAAAATTTTACGCCACCTCTTTTCGAAATCTTGAGTACTACACCACAGAGTCCAGATCAATGTGCGCGCAGTACATCGCGTGGCAAGCAGGAGGTTTCCTCATGATCCAAATGAGCGTCTACTTAAAACACTGCAAAGGGGGTGCGCCGTTGTTTTGTTATTCGGCTGTTGTTGGTGTGTGTTTTTAGAGTTGTGCTCATGAGTTTGGAAGATAAGGTTGGTTCTTTCTAAGTTTATCTGTCTCATGCAATTGCTCTGCGTTTGCAGTCAAAGTCTGAATTTTCGGAAGAAGTAGCCGCCAAACCGCAGCAACAGAAAGCATCTCCGGTCTATACTGGAAAAGTGAGAGGTGCGTTGTGTTGACTGTTTGTAACGCTTCAGTGCAGGTGACCACTGAGGAGTTTGACGTGGTGGACAGTGAGATCTGGCCGCAGAGTTCCGGCGATAATTCTTATTATTCAACGCGCTCAATTGATGGAGAAGAATTAGCATCAACCAGTATGAGTAGAGACGCCAGTCTTTCGTTGAAGGAACTGGAACAGCGCTACTGCATCACCATTGACTTGCATATATTGATGGGAGATGTCATTTATGAGCAAAAGCCGCCTGATGTTAGTTCTGACGTTTGGACCGATCAACTTTGTACTCGATTAAGCGCCGGTGCATCAGATGACGAGTCAGGTATGTATGTTCATTCATTCCTGAACCTTGCCAAAATTAAGCGTTTTAGAGGCAGATACGCGTAAACAAGAGCAGGAAAAATGGGCTGTCATATTACGAAAAATTATTGCTGAAATTATGGAAAGGTAAGTAATCATTGACGTCTACGTGCTTTCTACATTACAATGTAATGTACGTATGGGCCAGGGGTATTGAGTGGAGTTTTAGCTGCGCTCAAGTTTGGCTCGGCCCACTTGAGACCACCCACCCACCCAACTTTTCTTTTAAACAAAGTAATTTTCCTGGAAAACAGACCGACTCACTGGAAAAATAGCCGCGATCCTCAAGTTTCCGAATTTTGACCCCGCGCACCCATTTTCTCATCTCATATGTACTGTTGTTTGTGTATACACATTTACCATACACAAAATACGTACACATTGTTTTTCCAATATGTATACACATGCACATACATTGTACACATTGAAAATTCCGATAAACATTACCATACACAAAAAGTACTCAAAATGTTTATTTAATCAGCAGAACTCGATAAAATTTTAAAAAAAAACAATTAAATTTCGATGTTTTGCTGTAGTAATTACATAAAGCGTTAAAATCGCCTTAGTAACTCTATTTCAAAGCTATCCACGGTTTCAAGCAGCGGACATTGAGAGATTTGATTTTCCTAGCATTTCTGGCTCAATATCTACCAAAAAATTTCCATTTTCAGTAGGATACACACACCCACAAATACATAAAAATACAAATTGTTTTGTTGAATGTGTATGCACAAATTACTATACACATTTGACAGTAAATGTATTTGTATTTAGAGATGCAACCGTAAAATAAAATACCGGATACCGGATGCCGTATACCGGATAATTTTTCAGAAGACCGGATGCCGGGTAATACCGGATAATTTAGAATCGTCAGGTGTGTAGCAAATAGGAATCAAAGTTAGATAGAAATTTCTTTTTTCTTCAAGAAAAGGTCGAATTTCTTCATTTTTTATTGCTAAAACTGGTATAGTTGATTATGTAAACAGTAAATCGTTATGCCGAAAGAGAAAAGAGGTAAAATTTGGCGTTTTTTCGCTGAAACGGAGGATGGACGGACACTCTATTTTTAATGTTAACGAACGCGTTATCTCAAGAGGAAAGGATCAGTGCACTGGTTCGATGATTTAATTATCTGAGACGTGACAAAGATCAGTACAGACAGTACATTAATGATGAGGTGCCTGACCCTATAGTGCAACAGAACATCTATGATGAGAGAAGAAGCCGGTTGGCTACAGGCTAGATAAGGCTGAAAAGTTGCTGTCAATCAAAACAAATCTGAAATTTTGAACTTTCCGCGTGTTTAAGAGATAGTATGGTGGAGTTATTTAGTACAAGTAGCACTGGTGCAGCTGTTATGTTGTACCGGTAGTAAACTATCCCTGGTCATTATGCAGAGTAAACGAGAAACTGACTGTTTACAAACGGAGCTTAAGTGATTTCAGTTAAAAACACACAATACTACATGGATGGAACAGTTGCAGAGCTGTACACCTACCATCTAAAATATCCGGTATTATCCGGTATTATGAATACCGGATACCGGATAGTGAATAGACCCAAAAAAATACCGGATAATCCGGTATATACCGGATAATACCGGTTTACGGTTGCATCTCTATTTGTATTTTACATTCGGAATATCCAATACCAAACAAGAGTATCTTCTGTCTCTTCCTCTTCCTGTTCTATAGCAGTTGGCTACTCCTAGTCCGGAAGGACAAAAAGTTACACCAACAACAACAGTACATACATGTACATATATGTCAGCGATAGAAGTTTGTTGCAGATATTACATGGGCCGACAGCGGTGCCCAGATGTCGGTTTAGTTATTCGAGTTTTACACCACTATTCGCCCAAATACAAGCGCTTAGACAGGTTGCCATACATGGAGGCTATTGTACGGCCCATAGACAAGCGTTCAAATTTCGGATCAACACTGCAAAGCCAACTATCCTCTTCTGATGACAATTCTGCCGGTGGAAGGAGTCGGAGAACAGTCACTAAGGTCACGTCCTAACGCATTTGCTTTGGCAGCACTGACTCCGTTATAGAAAAGACATGAAAGACACTCTCATACACTGATAGTTAGGTCACCGTCTGCTCCCCCTCCCACCAGTTCTGGCAGGTCTTCATCGTTTTCAAAGGAGAAAAAGGCAGAGAGCGGATCGTCATCTTCAGGCAAATACGAGCAGTCTTCCTATTTTACCCGACCGTCTCCTTCGCGCTCAAGCGCACCGTTCAAAAGCCGAGTGAGGACACCCTCAACTGCCGACTCGCCGTCCTGGCCATCCATGTCCACTACCACATCGCCGTCGCCCTCACCTCAGCCGGATTCACCGCCAGACTCCAAGCCTAGTGCCTCGGTCAGTGCTGGCAAGCCGTCCAAGTCACCAACTGTTTTCGAAAATGCGCGCACTGAAGGTGAATGCTTGTTGCTCTGCAGAGTATAATTTTGGAACTGAAGAATTCAATTCAAAAACTATTGCATTTTGACTGAATATTCTTGGTCGACGCGCAAGTCACCCAATTTGCGGCAGAAATTAATCCTTTACTGGGTTCTGTTTTGTGTGAATAGCAAACAAGCCATGTACTATTATAGCTTCAATATTGTCACAGCTGAACGTGGAGAGTGAAACAACCAGTAAGTCGAAAAGCAATGCCGTCCGCAAGTCCACGCTTCATGAAATAGAAGAAAGTGAGTTTGGTGCTTTATTCTAATTTCTGGATGGATTTTAGATCGAATCAAATCATTTGGGCCACAACACTGTGTAATACATGTACATTAGACGTGAAATCTATCTTTATGCTATGAGTTTTGCGTTCACTGAACGGATAGTCATCTAAATCTTGGACACTACCAAAGTGATTAGGAATTGGTCAAATTTCAGAACTCACGGAAGCTGGGACACCTCCGTCTGGATCTCCGGATCGATTGGATTTCGGTACAGACAAGCAGTTGTGTTTTTACGCAACCTCTACATATTTCAGATTCGCAAGCCCCTAGAAAGGCTAAGCAAAAGCCATCCACAAGTACGTACGTATAAGCTAATTACAGGCAAACCTCCAGAAGGTCAACACCTATTTTCGTAGTACTTGTGCATTAATGGATGAGTTATGCATGAAAAGTCTTAAATAATTCATCAGTAACACGTCAACTTTTAGAGCTTACGGAAGCTGGAACGCCTCCATCTAGATCTCCAGAGCGACTAGATTTCGGTAAAAAACATACGTTTGCGTTTCTTGCAACCTTTGCATGTCATTTCAGATGCGCGAGGCCGTAAAAAGCCCAAGCACAAGCCGTTCACAAGTAATTGTTAAGCTAATTACATGTACAATCAAACCTCTCTAAGTGCAGCACTCAATTTTTGTTGCACGTATTGGAGGAGTTGCAGATGCAAATGCATTAACATGCACCTGGGACATGAAAACTGTTGTCTGTATGGAGGTGCTATGCTTAAGGAGAGTTTTAATTGTAACATTAAAGTTTGGCGGACGAAAGTCTTTAACGCAGTTCAACTTTTAACGAAATTTTTAAGATCTGTAACACGTCCACTTTCAGAGCTTACGGAAGCTGGAACACCTCCTTCTAGATCTCCAGAACGTTTGAATTTAGGTACAAACAGATACGTATTTCCGTTTTACGAAACCTTATGCATTTTATTTCAGATGCACGAGCCCCTAGAAAGGCAAAGCAAAAGAAGCCGACCGCAAGTACGTAATTGCTAACATTACTTACCGGTCAAACCATACTGTACATGGGCCAGAAAACTGGGTTCAGTTCAGTTCAGTTCAGTTTATTTTCGTTACCACCACCCACGGATGGCGGAAACAGGAACACAAATCGTCATTTCTGACCTCTTATGTGGCCCCTAAAACGAACAAATAAGGAAGAACAGAAAATCCTACTGATCACACACACACACGCATATCACAGAGATTCAGCTACGAGTAGGAATCCTACGAATTTGAAGTGTGCTATAGTCAATAAATAAGTTTGTCTCTCCATCACTGCGGCGTTTCTTCAACTCGATTCGCAGGTCGTACGCCTTCTTGGCTTGCCATGGTGTCAAGTCATTGCCTATAAAGACAGAAGAGTACTGTGGCCTCGAGCAGAGCACAGTACGCTTCCGTTGTAAGACAGCGCGTTTCGTCTCCATGTCCCTCAGCTCTACCGTCACTCGTCTTTTGCCTTGAAATGTTTGAGCTGTCCGGACAGTCGCTATCTTGCTAGGGTCAATGCACAACTCACGGAAAATGTCTTTCACCCGGTCCACAACATCGCTGTAGTCAGAATCGGTGACCAAACCATTAAGAATAATGTTCAGTTCACGTCGATGTCTTTCGCGCATCTCGCGCTCCCAATCACAGACGCGCACTAGCTCAGAATGCGCTTTATCATAGGCAGACGTTGGGTTTGGTACAGGCAACCCGTTCCTAGAAGTTCTAAGAACTGCCGCGTACGTTCGATGACTACTGTCACTAGCGGTCGAAAGTTTTTGCAGTTCGTCAGTCACCTTATTCAGCTGGGCAGAAAGAGAAGAGACTTTCTCGGACAAGTCAGCAAGGTGAGAGTGGTCAGAATTTGCAGGTGCAGGAGAAACCGACGTCATTGTGGCCTTATTTTGGAGCGCCATTGCTTTCACACTGCGCCGTTGAGCAGAGCAGCAACATGGGGGACAGACGAATGCGATTTGTTGACAGTCAGAGCTCTCCAGTCGAGCCATCACTTCCCTCCGATAGGAGACAGAAGTCTTGTCGCCAAAAATCGACTTTTCACAGCAGTCTGTATGACAGTACTTCCGAGTGCAGAAAGAGCAGCGAATGAAAGGACGGTCGTCCATAGTCTTGCAAGTAAAGCAAACGCCTATCTTTTCCTCCATCTTCGAAAGCAATTTGCACGGCTTTTGAGACAGGAGACAACAGAAGGGAGGACAGCGGCCCAGTGTTAAAGCAAAGGCGGCCAGGCAGAGCGGTCAGACAGGGCCGCCGCACGCGGCCAGCACACGTGCACAAACATTCATCCAGTTGTTGTCAACGGGTTGTGGGCAGTCAAAAGCTGAAAACTTGGGGGTGGGCCTACCGATTTTGGGGGATCGCGCCCATTTTGGTGAATTGGGTCAGGAACAAAAGTCGGCTTCAGGTGGGTGGGTGGGGTCGTTTGGTGGGGCTGGTCGAGCCCAAGTTGGGGGTGGGAAACCCCCAGGTCCCCCGGCCCATGTGTGAGTGAAAGAAACCTACATAAGTGAAACACTCAAATTGTTGTTTCGCTCTGAGTTTTAGTTGCATTGGAATATCGTGTACGTGGGACCTGAAAAAACTGTTGCAGGTACCGCATAGTGCTGTTTATAGTACCCCTATTTGTAGTACCACGGGTACGGCACTTAGCGCCATTTATAGTACCCGGGGCGCAATAAATGGAGACAAATTTTTATTCTGAAGTAAGCAGTTATCCATGCAAAGCGTGCGAACAATACAGTATTTTTGGTAGTAAACCTTGTTTGTATGAAGAAAAAACAGTATATAATGCAATCATATAAGTTCTGATGCAGGTAAAGAACATACAGTAGTGCACAAAAAAAATGTCCTCTCCACTTTTTCGGGTTCACTAAAATAACTGTTTTTCACTCAATTCTCAACGAATTTGAACCAAGTTTTCAGGGTAGGTGCCCAGTTAGTCCGGCTACTTGTATTACAGTTTCGGCGCGAAAATTCAAATTTTGGCGGGAAATTTAAACGAAAATACGAAAATCATATGGTCTCATAAAAACGGCTCTTACTCAAGAAATACAAAAGCTACGCCCGTGAAATCACGGCCCCTTATAGACTCAATATAGTGCGATTTTATGTAGAAGTTTCAAAACCCTCGCTCAAAGTACGCGCGAGAATCCGATTTTCAAAGTTGGCAAAAAATTGGGATTTATCCATTTCCAAAGCTAACATTTTGAAGTTCACTAAAATTGCCCGTTTTCAGTCAATTCTCTGCCAATCTGAACTAAATTTGCAGAGTACGTGCCCAATGGGTCTGGCTAGCTCTGCTAGAATTTGGGCGCGAAAATTCAAATTTTGGCGGGAAATTTAAACGAATATGTGAATATCATACAATGGTCTCATAAAAACGGCTCTTACTCAAGAAATACAAAAGCTATTCTGGTGAAATCACGGCCGCTTATAGACCCAACGTAGTGCAGTTTTATGTAGAAGTTTCAAAACCCTCGCTCGAAGTACGCGCGAGAATCCGATTTTCAAAGTTGGCAAAAAATTGGGATTTATCCATTTCCAAAGCTAACATTTTGAAGTTCACTAAAATTGCCCGTTTTCAGTCAATTCTCTGCCAATCTGAACCAAATTTGCAGAGTACGTGCCCAATGGGTCTGGCTAACTCTGCTAAAATTTCGGCGCGAAAATTCAAATTTTGGCGGGAAATTTAAACATTAGTAGGAACAAAAAATTTTAGTAGGAACAAAAAATTTTGCAGGATACTTTGTAGTTTAAATTTCCCGCCAAAATTTGAATTTTCGCGCCGAAATTCTAGCAGAGTTAGCCAGACCCATTGGGCACCTATTCTGCAAATTTGGTTCAGATTGGCACAGAATTGACTGAAAACGGGCAATTTTAGTGAACCTCAAAATGTTAGCTTTGGAAATGGATCGGATTCTCGCGCGTACTTTGAGCGAGGGTTTTGAAACTTCTATAAAAAACTGCACTATGTTGCGTCTATAAGCGGCCATGATTTCACCGGAATAGCTTTTGTATTTCTTGAGTAAGAGCCGTTTTTATGAGACCATTTTATCATATTCACATACTCGTTTAAGTTTCCCGCCAAAATTTGAATTTTCGCGCCGAAATTCTAGCAGAGTTAGCTAGACCCATTGGGCACGTACTCTGCAAATTTGGTTCAGATTGGCAGAGAATTGACTGAAAACGGGCAATTTTAGTGAACCTCAAACTGTTAGCTTTGGAAATGATGATAAATCCCGATTTTTTTGCCAACTTTGAAAATCCGATTCTCGCGCGTACTTTGAGCGAGCGTTTTGAAACTTCTACATAAAATTGCACTTTATTGGGTCTATAAGCGGCCTTGATTTCACGGGCGTAGCTTTTGTATTTCCTGAGTAAGAGCCGTTTTTATGAGACCATATGATTTTCGCATTTCCGTTTAAATTTCCCGCCAAAATTTGAATTTTTGCGCCGAAACTGTAACACAAGTAGCTAGACTAATTGGGCACCTACCCTGAAAATTTGGTTCAAATTCGTTGAGAATTGAGTGAAAAAGAGTGATTTTAGTGTACCCGAAAAAGTGGAGAGGACATTTTTTTTGTGCACTACTGTATTGCCGCGTCGGTGGCTCAGTGGGTAGCTCGCTGCCTCTGAGTCACGGCGGCCGCTGCATCCCTAGTGGTTGTAGTGGTTCATCCTCTCGGCGTGGCAAGTTTCTTGCTGCAAAGAGTTGGTCGTCGGCACAACGCTCCACCCAGGCCACCGAAAGCTGGTTACAGCAAGTAGGTAAAATGGGAACCAACTGGATCTGCCATAGCACCGAAGCCGCTCCTACAGCATGCCAACTTGGAGAAAGAACAATGACGTCAAGTGCTGGCTGAGACGACACAACAAGACCGGTTTAGTCCTCTTCGGCCGGGCAGTGGACGCTGTCAGCACTATGACGTCAATGCGCCAGGCGCTCTCTTAGTAACCTGGCGCCCAACAGCATGGCTAGAGTGGCTTGGCAGTGATAGAAGGGAAACGTCCGAGATGACGAAACACGGGGGTTGCGCAATGGATCGCAAGGTCTGAGCGTAGGGCTGTAAAAGCCCCCCCCGCACATCGGATCGGAAGAACATATTTTGCACAACTACATGTACTGTAGGTCGCATTGTCGCAATTTGAAGTTTGAAGTTTATCTACTAAGTGATATGGGCGGGCTAGGCCGTTTTTGCCCGACTATACACCCTGCCCAAACAGAACCTGTCAGAACCCTACAATACACAGGGTACGTATCTAAAGAAAACAAACAAAACATAAAAAGTTATAAGTTACATGGAGGGTTTGGTCTTAGCTCTCCGAATATAGAGTGACTTGACTTGATTTGAGCAAAGAACTTCACATACTGTTGTTAGTTTCTATAGTGCAGATTTCGTCAAGTGCCATATAACAGTAGTACCCGTGCACTCTAATAAACAGCACTATACGGTACGCATGGAGTGCTATGCTTAAGACGAGGTCTGGCTGTAGCATAGGAACTCGGCGGATGAAAGTCTTTAACATTCATGTGCAACACGTCAACTTTCAGAGCTCACGGAAGCCGGAACACCTCCTTCCAGATCTCCAGATCGATTGAATTTAGGTACAGACAAACACTTTTACGTTTTACGCAATCCTTTTCATTTCATTTCAGATCCGCGAGGCCCAAAAAAGCCCAAGCAAAAGCCGACCACAAGTACGTTTGCTAACTACCAGTCAAACCTCCTAAGTGCACACTCATTTTTGTTTCACTATCAGTTGTACTGTAGTTGTATATGGATTGACGTGGGACCTGAAAAACTGTTGCACGTATGGAGTGCTGTGCTAAGAGAGGTTTGACTGTAGCATAAAAACCTTTGGATGGAAGACTTTTAAACTCATTGCAACATGTCAACTTTCAGAGCTTACGGAAGCTGGAACACCTCCTTCCAGATCTCCAGAACGATTAAATTTAGGTAGAAACAAACATTTTTACGTTTTACGCAATCCTTTTCATTTCATTTCAGATGCGCCAGCCCCTAGAAGGGCCAAGCAAAAGAAGACCACAAGTATGTAATTGCTAACTACCAGTCAAACCTCCTAAGAACAACACTCAAATTTTTGTTTCACTATGAGTGCATTATCATTGTCTCGGACCTGAAAATCTGGGCTAATGGAGGTGGTGTATGTATGTACTTCTGGAGAGGTTTGACTGTAACATAAAAATCTATGTGGGAATGAATAATTTTTAAAACTCATCTGTAACACAGCAATTTTCAGAGCTCACGGAAGCTGGAACACCTCCTTCTAGATCTCCAGATCGATTAAATTTAGGTACACCCAAAGATTTTTACGTTTTACGCAACCTCTGTATTTTATTTCAGATGCGCGAGCCCCTAGAAAGGCAAAGCAAAAGAAGCCGACGACAAGTATGTAATTGCTAACTACTAGTCAAACCTCCTAAGAACAACACTCAATTTTGTTGTTCCACTTTGAGTTTTAGTATGCATTATCATTGTCTCGGGCGGGACCTAAAAATCTGAGCTGGAGGTGTATGTACAGTACTTGTGGAGAGGTTTGACTGTAACATAAAAATCTATGTGGGAATGAACAATTTTTAAAACTCATCTGTAACACGTCAACTTTCAGGGCTCACGGAAGCTGGAACACCTCCTTCCAGATCTCCAGAACGATTAAATTTAGGTAGAAACAAACATTTTTACGTTTTACGCAATCCTTTTCATTTCATTTCAGATGCGCCAGCCCCTAGAAGGGCCAAGCACAAGAAGGCCATAAGTATGTAATTGCTAACTACGTACTAGTCAAACCTCCTAAGAACAAAACTCAAATTTTTGTTTCACTATGAGTTTTAGTATGCATTATCATTGTCTCGGGCGGGACCTAATAATCTGAGCTAATGGATGAGGTGTATTTACTTGTGGAGAGGTTTGACTGTAACATAAAAACCTACAGTATGTGGGAATGAACAATTTTTAAAACTCATCTGTAACACATCAACTTTCAGGGCTCACGGAAGCTGGAACACCTCCTTCTAGATCTCCAGACCGATTGAATTTCGGTACATATAAACATTTGCGCTTTTAAGCAACCTCTGCATTACACTTCAGATGCTCGAGCCCCTAGAAAGGCCAGGCAAAAGACGACCAAAAGTAAGAATTTGGACTTTTATTCACAAGACCGATTTTACACTTAATATTTAGAGCATGCCAGAACACCGCCGACAACCTCACCGTTGCGGTCAAAGAAGCATAATCAAGGTACTCTACCTTTATACACAGTCTGGCTACGTATTTTCCGAAAATAAGCCCCCAAAATAAGCCTACCTACCTGGGCTTATTTTAGGTTTACCTTTCCGTAAATAAGCACGTGGACTTATTTTTGTTTCAACATTTTGTGTATCTACAGGGCGTAAACTGGCAGTTTAGGTTTGTAAAATGCGTGACAACAAGCAAAACATTACAGAAAGACAAGTTAAATAGAGGGAAAGTAGAAACAGTGAAAGCAAAATGCAATTCTATTTGCAAGATCACAATTCATTGACAAACAGCATTGAACGATTGCATGTACCTCTGTTCTCTGTTCTATTGTTTCCATGAATAAGCCCACGGACTTATTTACGAAAAAACCAGATACATTGTATTTGCTGTACGGTTTGCGGTTCTTGCTGTTACGCTATTTTGTGTTCTGTGGCATTACTTCGGTATCTTCAATTTTTAGGAGGCAAGAAGAAGAAAAAGAAGAAGTGGCTTCAAGACGCAAAGAAATCTGCATGTATGTAAGAAAAATATATTTCGCCAACCGGTTCTAACGCGGTCACTTCGTTTCCAGCGTTGGAGAAAGCTCGCACACCGCCGCGAAAGTCACCTCCCGCTTCCAGAAAGTCTAAAAGTACTACTGATACTTTCAATCAAATCAATACAATTGAAATTAATCAAGATTTCTATATTTTCAAAAATTTAATTCCATTAATTAAATTGTTTTTAATATTTAGGCCTAAATTTTAAAAAAGTATAGAATTCGTGAACATTTTATTGATGTAAACTTGATGGTATTGATCAGTCGCAAAACCTTTCAAAATGGAGAAGTATAGAAAAGCTTTCCAAGTCCCGTGTAATATAAGCTCTGAAAATGTTAAAAACAAATCATCTCTTTGCATTACAATTAATTAACTTTCCCTAGTGAAATGCATACCTGTTTTGCATTATAGGGTCTAGAGAAGAAGAAGAAGAAGAAGAAGCAATTCCGGCTTCACCTTCCCCTCCACGAACTGAAAGTACATACATGGGCCGGAAAAATCCATAGGGAGTCTGGAGGTCTCGGGGTCCCGAAGAAGTCCATAAAAAAGCCTATTTTGCCGTAAAAAGCGAAAATTTTCTCCGTCCGGGAGGGTGTGGAGGTATGACCCCTAATGCGTGTGAAGGGTGTGGAAGTGTATGACCCCTAATGTGTATGCACGTCGGTGTAATATTGTGCCTACTAAGCGATATACATTGTATGTGCAAATTATCATTTAGCAACATACGTACATACAGTAGTGCATAAAAAAATGTCCTCTCCACTTTTTCGGGTTCACTAAAATAACTGTTTTTCACTCAATTCTCAACGAATTTGAACCCAATTTTCAGGGTAGGTGCCCAATTAGTCCGCCTACTTGTTTTACAGTTTCGGCGCGAAAATTCAAATTTTGGCGAGAAATTCAAACGAAAATACGAAAATCATATGGTCTCATAAAAACGGCTCTTACTCAAGAAATACACAAGCTACGCCCGTGAAATCGCGGCCGCTTATAGACCCAATATAGTGCAATTTTATGTAGAAGTTTCAAAACCCTCGCTCCAAGTACGCGCGAGAATCCGATTTTCAAATTTGGCAAAAAATCGGGTTTTATCATCATTTCCAAAGCTAACATTTTGAGGTTCACGAAAATTGCCCGTTTTCAGTCAATTCTCTGCCAATCTGAACCAAATTTGCAGAGTACGTGCCCAATGGGTCTGGCTAACTCTGCTAGAATTTGGGCGCGAAAATTCAAATTTTGGCGGGAAACTTAAACGAATATGTGAATATCATAAAATGGTCTCATAGAAACGGCTCTTCTCTTACTCAAGAAATACAAAAGCTATTCTGGTGAAATCATGGCCGCTTATAGACCCAACATAGTGCAGTTTTACATAGAAGTTTAAAAACCCTAGCTCAAAGTACGCGCGAGAATCCGATTTTCAAAGTTGGTAGAAAATCGGGATTTATCCATTTCCAAAGCTAACATTTTGAAATTCACTAAAATGGACCGTTTTCAGTCAATTCTCTGCCAATCTGAACCAAATTTGCAGAATAGGTACCAAATGGGTCTGGCTAACTCTGCTAAAATTTCGGCGCGAAAATTCAAATTTTGGCGGGAAATTTAAACTACAAAGTATCCTGCAAAAATTGTTCTTACTAATGTTTAAATTTCCCGCCAACATTTGAATTTTCGCGCCCAAATTCTAGCAGAGTTAGCCAGACCCATTGGGCACGTACTCTGCAAATTTGGTTCAGATTGGCAGAGAATTGACTGAAAACGGGCAATTTTCGTGAACCTCAAAATGTTAGCTTTGGAAATGATGATAAAACCCGATTTTTTGCCAAATTTGAAAATCGGATTCTCGCGCGTACTTTGAGCGAGGGTTTTGAAACTTCTACATAAAATTGCACTGTATTGGGTCTATAAGCGGCCATGATTTCACGGGCGTAGCTTATGTATTTCTTGAGTAAGAGCCGTTTTTATGAGACCATATGATTTTCGCATTTTCATTTAAATTTCCCGCCAAATTTTGAATTGTCGCGCCGAAACTATAAAACAAGTAGCCGGACTAATTGGGCACCTACCCTGAAAATTGGGTTCAAATTCGTTAAGAATTGAGTGAAAAAGAGTGATTTTAGTGAACCCGAAAAAGTGGTGAGGACATTTTTTGTGCACTACTGTATATAGGTACGCAGAGAATTTAGGGAAAGCAGAAAAGAAAGATGCTGCAAAACGTCAAGACGATGACCGTGAGCCCTCGGATAATACTGCTTCACCAGCTGTGAGTCGTTCTTCCATTTTTCGGTAGTTTCTTCGTTCAATAACAGGAAGCGATCATTTACCTCGATCGCGGCTAATGGTTATGGTATGGTACTGTACGAATAACGCATCTGCGTGTGTTTTTAGTCGGACGAGAAGGAAGATATTAATTCACCTGCAATGAAGGTAGATCAGGATGGTGATGTGATAGAAGAAGATGAAGATGCGGACGTGTTTGAAGAGGTGTCATCAGACGAGTTCTTTACAGTCATTTCACCAGGTGGTAGTGAAGAAGAGGTATGCGCTATGTACGTAGGTGTGTGTGGTTTTGTCCTTTAGATCCTGCTCACTTATTCAGGGTTTAAAAGGTAAAAAGAAAAGGTCTAATTGGGTCACCCCATAGCCGGAAAAATTTGAAAACTTAGATTTGAAACTTGCAGGCACACAAAGATAGTACTCCACCTCAATCACCAGAATCTGAGGCAAAGAACGAAGACGACTTGGGTTACATAGACAACATCGAGGGTCAGACTCTCTCCATACCTCGAGATCCGGCAATAGGCAATCGCTGGCAACAGGCCTATCAGAATCAAGCGATGCTAACGCAAGATTATGAAGAATTAACGGTAACACAGTCTGGTAAACTAAAAATGTCCTCAACATTTTTTGCCTTCGATCAAATCACTCATTCCTCAGTAAGTTCACTTTATCAATGTGCTTCCAGCTTTCATGACATTATTGAAATATTCGTAAAATTTAATATAGAATCCATGGGCTGGGTCTCTACTATTTGTTTTCGGTGGGTTCGACGCATCATACATGTACATTGTAACAGGGGATCCAGGGTCTGCCCTAAAACCGACTTAGGCCAGACTCTCAGATCGGCGACGGGACCCCCCTCTTTGAGACGATTTTCCGAGCAAGAAATTTTTCTTACAATTTTTTTAGAATTTCAGACACTAAAATTGCTAAAATCGCCCGCAAAACAGCACTTTTAACTGTATTTGAGCCCAAATTAGCTATTTTTAACCCAAAATTTACGACTTTTTTCGGTTTTTGAGCGTTTTTAAGCACCCAGCCCCCCTAGAATTTAGGCTCACATCCGCCCGGCCGGCGCCAGACCCTCAAACCCCCTCCCTATCGGCGGGTCACCTGTTACATGCATGCGACGCACATTCTGTGAAAGTTTGACGAATAGTTCAAATCTGAAACTTCAGTGTTGTTTCGAATTATTATTGGAATTGACAAGGACAAAAATGAGGCGAACATTTGGTTTGCACGTCTATCGTTGGCGTTTCTTAACATCTGCATTACCGACTTGTTTAAATGCACTTAGTTTTAGCGTGAATTGGGCCTCAGTCCTATGAGCCCCATGAGCCCTAGAAGTCCCGACTACTCAGACAGAACACCAAGAGATAGTGATGGTATATGTTCATACTACAGCATTATTGCTTTTCCTATATCGTTTCTTTAGCGGGCAAATCCCCGGAGCAGTCAGATACTTCAGACCGTTTGGCAAGTGGTGCCGAGAGCGGTAAGTAGCTGACATACTACATACGTTTGCGTCCAGATACAGAGGACATTCAGATTCAGTTAGCATTGTCCAGTCTAAGCGATCAGCTACTCAGCGGACATCGACGACTACCAAAAAAGTGAAGGCGTCAAAAATTATCGGCAAGTCTATAGAGAAAGGTTAAGTATTAAATACATAATTGTATGTGACTGTTTGGTTTAGAGGGGCCGAAAATGGAAATTGAGAAGGAAATGACAAACGTCAGTCGCGTAGTACGAGTCCATTCTCAGTGCAATAATCGTGTTCCGACTATGTTTCACCTTTTATACAGAGATCCACAGTTAAAATTTGACGTCGACACTTTAGACCGATGTACGAAAGCCACACAGGTACATACATACCGTAGATACGTACAGTGCAATGTTTAATTTTTAGACAAACACTTGGAAGAATATTTTTCAAAAATCACCATTTTCGACAAAAACACAAAAAAATCGTTATTCAGCGGTGTAAGAAGTGGCTTGTTTTTAGCATTTTCAATTTGTCTACTAAAACATTTCAGTTTGAGAGTTTGGCGTCGTTCTGATAAACTACTGTTTACTCCCTAACCGACGATTTGTTTGATTGCAGGTTAGCGAGAGAGGAGCAATCGATTCTATAAGCAGTCTGCAAGAGCACACGTTTGATGTTAAAGATTCAGGTTTAGAGAAGGGCGTACAAATTGGTGGCACAATTAATCAGATTACACGAAAAGTAGGACAATTAATCAGATTCTTCTTAGCTGAGTTTAAGGGATGAGCTAGAGGAGATAGCGCTGCCTGAAAGTTTGGCTTTGAGATTGCTAGCTGCTTTTGCGTCTTTGATTTTCTATAGTTTTACTAGGTAGAGTTTTAGGGAGAAATCTTGAATATTTGAAATTACTCAGCTCAACCTCTTCTTAGTTTGCCTTTGTGTCTATGTGTGGATGTTGTTTCCCAGCTAAGCTGCATTATGGGTACTTCTACTATACAGTTTGTTATTTTCAGAGGAACAGTAGAAAGCGTCAGTGACAGCAGAACGGCGTTGACTAAAACTTAGGTAAGTGTATTGTAAATACAGTACGTAAGCATAGGCAGAATGTACCCGAGTCGTATGAAAATTGTGCCATACAATGTGTAAGCATTTGATTTCTACGTCAAAACCTTATTTGTTTTAGGTACTTACTGACGAAAGACGTATAAATTGGATTTAATTGATAATACTAGTGTTTGAAATGTTGACTAAATACAATTTGCCTGATAAAATCTCTGTTAACCTTCGACTCCAATTCACTGACCATTATCAGGTTTCACACGCTAATCAGCGTCAATGATGTCGGTGAGAAATAATTTTCATTGCACAAAACTAAAATCCGGCAGGGAAACTCATGGGTCCCTTCCTCCAGTCGCTGTTGGCGTAAACGTTGCCGTTGGCGCGCTTCTCAATCGCTGTCACAATACCCAGATGGCCAGTCTGCTCCAGTACCTGTCCGCGTTCCGATAGAGCACGTCTGTACGTCTACAATCAGCCCTGTAAGCACTTCGTAAGACTCCAGCTTTGGAAAAATCACTTCAGGAAAACCGTTCTCATAGGTAGTTAGCGTAGGCGTCAACTGATTGTGCAGTCTAGGAGCGTCCACTGCTTCTTTAACTGTTTCATTGAACCACAAACTGCGCATAGCCACATAGGCAGTGGCTGAGATAATCCTCGACCCTCCTGCAGCTCCGACCGCCAATCTTACCTGAAGTTAGGACGAAACACTGACTCAATCTTGAAGCTGTCCAACCTGTTTTGACTGGGAGTCATAAATTATAAGTGGTGCCATTGAGGATTGGGGACGTTTTCCCGGTCGGATCAAGTTGCTAGGCGAGGGTTCGAGATCGAAAGCGTTTTTGGTACCAGAAACTGAAAAATCATCCATTTCGTCGTTCCAAATGATCCCGGTTGAGTTGGAACGACGGATTGCGCCGAAACTGAAGTATTGCGCACTTTTGTACTCTACGTACGTTGCCTTAGCCAAATAATAGGCTGAACTGACTTACTGAAGATTAATTGTAGACGAGACTGACACAGCATTTCCTTGCAAATCGAAAACATTTAAATGAATCGTGCCGTGGTCTTCTCGTGATTGAAATTCGCCTCCGTAATAGGACATTTCATGCGCCTTCTCTGTTATCTTACTCACCACCCACTTGGCATATTTCTCCGACGTTATGTTACGGGCCACCTAAAACATACAACACGTGATTGCCATTTTGGTGCAAAAGCTGAGGTTTTGATAAGAATCGCTGATTTTGTATGGCTACCAAAATTATCTTAGGCTTTGCAGACAGTCTACCTTCGAAGATTTCCCAATTTACAGCCCCATTTCAAAGTGCATGTACTGTACGTACGTCAAGTGCTTCAGGAACAAAGTCCATATCAGCCAACTGGCTTCTCCCAGCATAAGCGAACTTCATAGCTTCTATGAGCCGATGGTAGAGCAAAGAATTTCCTTGCGTTGTTGTCAGATTTTTAGGAACGCTTACACCCATCGCTGAAACATGTTCTTAGTAATGATTAATAAAAGTTAGGGACGTTCTGTCTGGGCTAACTGTTCATAATGCTAAGAATCGATTGTGCAACGGCGGCGGACGAAGGTGGCGGAGGTCCACAAACGGTCAGATCGTCCGAGAGCTTGGTCTCCATCACGTCACTCCTGACAACGCTGCGGTAGCTGGAAAAGTCTGAGCGTGTCAAAATGCCTCCTGAAGCAGGCGATGGTAGTGAGTCAATGAGAGGACAGCGGAGAAGCACCGTTTTCGGAGAACTCTCGCACGAGTGAGTCAGTAATTGGGCCGTTGTAGAACAAACCAATCGGATCGTCACTCTGCGCAATCCGACGCAGAAAGGCCGCAAAAACGGGTCTACGCAACAGCTCGCCAGCACGGTAGACTTTCTTTGTGGCTGGGTTGATGAAGACGCTGCAAGAAATGAATATACAGTACAGATAAAAATGTCCCATCGGTTTTTCGGCCTTCACTCAAACGTTTCCTTCTCAGTCAATTCTTTACCGATTTGGCTCAAATTTTCAGCAAAAATTAACAACATGGCTGGCTGGCTAAATATTCTGCAAGTTTGGTGCGAAAATTTCAACGAAAAAAATTTTTGAACGGAAAAGTGAAAATCATAGTGGTCTGTGTAAATTCAAATTTCCCGCGTAGTTCCGGCGCTATAGCTAAGATAGTTGCTGGAATGATAGGGCGGACATTTGGTCCTAACATATTCAGACAGCAGCCCTCTGGCTTAAGGGGCGCTAAAATTGGGGAATTATAAAAATTCATGAAAAAAATTTTGATCCGATGTATTTATAGCAGCGCTCACTGAACTACTACAATGTATCTCCTACGCACTTCATAGTCTCCTCGTTCATCAGTTTTTCCTCTTTGCCTCTAAGAGCGTTAGCCAGGGCTGAAGAAACTGGGTGTCCGAGCTCAGCCAAATCTATGGTCGGCTGCAGCAGATCTTTCCAGGCGATTTTGCCACTGCCAAACCGTTCGTAAGCGGTCCGCAAACCGTGCAGTTCACCTGGAACAGCAACTGCCTTCCATCCTGAAATTGGGTTGCTTTTGATTGAAGCATCGCTTGACTGACAGTGAATACCGACGGTCGAGTCAAGATTATTGTCAGCGTACATGTTCTCGGTGGCTGCCGAAGGGGCAGTTTCTCGCGCGTCGATCACTGAACACTTGCCAGATGAGCTGAAAGAAGACCAATTCTAATTAGAGCCGCAGATCCAAATCAGTGAGACCTGTCGTAAATAGTCATAAAGTGACCGCCACCGATGCCAGTGCTGTGCGCATCCATGAGACCGATACAGAAGAGAGCCGCCACACCGGCATCCACTGCGTTGCCACCTCGTAGCAAAACGTCTCTTAATCGGACATCTTCACCTTCAGTAAACCATCGAGAGGTGGCTGCACCCCTTCCGGTGGAGATACAAAGAAAAAGCAATGCAAAAAACTTAAAAACCAACCGTGCTCTCTGACCATCAAACAGTTAATTTAGCGGTCACAATCCATCAATCGCGCACGTTTTACGTCAATTTGCAAAATTTTCTCGCCCTTGTTGGGCAGTAACCTTAGCCTAGAGTACATTTGCTTTTTACCTGCCGATTTCGGAACAAAATCCGTGATCAGACGAAACAGCTGCTCGTGTGTAGATTCCTAACAAACTGCTTGAGGGTGATGGCCAGGATGGCAAAGGCTCTGCATTAGCTGCCGTCACATCAGACGTCTGAAATTACACCTACGTACAGTACGTACACACAGTAGCGGTTGACTGGTAATATTTTCTAGACAACAAACGTACCGCATTCGATCGCCGTTGCATGGTAATAACTACTACAAGTGCAACGATAGCACATGTCATTATCAGACCGATTATGCCAAGTCCCCAAAGCCTTCGACGTTCCCTGAAGTTGAAACGTAAAACCGTAAGACGAACAAGTTTTCACGCGTTACACAATCAGACAAACCATTTCTTACTCCTTCTTAGTGGCTGCTGTATACATCAAAGGTACACTTTCATCGGATTCCGACCTGTTAAGTACAGAATGGTAGTGCGAAATCGAAACCAGTAGCACTTACATATTTATTTGATAGCACTTTGTACAACCAGGAAACCTATAAACCTAAACGCCACGTACAATGTCACTGACTGCTTCATGTGATCGATAAGAAAGCGCACGCTTACTCAAACATTAACACTGATAAAGTGGTCGGCATTTATCTGAAAGTACAGGATTGGTGAATGCGTACAGTAATTTTCAGAATGCGGCTTCCTGTTTGAGACTTACTTTTAAAATTGAAAAACTACATTTTACTAAGTACACAAAAATAAGCATAATTGAGATCAGGCTCGGTTCAGAGGCTGAATGCTTTAGACATACATGTAACAGGTCATCCGCTGAAGGGGAGGGGGTTGGGGGATATGGCGCCGGCCGTGGGTTCTGAGCCTAAATTATAGAAGGGCACTAAAAAACGCTCGCAAAAAATCGCAATTTTTCGGCTAAAAATCGTCAAAAATCGCTAATTTGGACACTCAAACAAGTCAAATATAGGTTAAAAGTGCTGTTTTACAGGCAATTTTGGTGCCTGAAATTACAAAAAATCGCAAAAATTTGCTCAAAAAATTACTTGCCAGAAAAATCGGATGGGGTCGAAAAAATCGTCTCGGGGGTCCCCCATCCAGGGGTCTGGCCTAAGTCGGGTGGGGGGGACAGTAGACCCCCAGCAGATCCCCTTGTTACATGTATGGTTTTAGATGAAAGCGTTGCAATAGTGTAGGTATAGATAGTGCGTCATCGACCGACCACAGACAATCTTACTTGAGTCGTAAATATTTTATTTATTATGTAAACAAGACGTCACCGCTACATACGTAGGTGCCACAGTGGGTACATCCGTAAGTATGTAAGTAGTACTGTATGTAAGTATGTATGTACTGTAGTAGTTACTGCCATGACGCATTTGAGAGAAAGGGTAAAATCGATCATGAAAAGGTACCCAGATTTTTTTCGTAGAAGCGCCTCGCCGTAACCCAGTTTGAAACAGATCCGGGCCGGGTATGATGGGGGTGGAGTAGGAGGGGTACCGGCCAGGTAGGGTCTAGGAGTTAGGTTTTTGACTGAGAGTGGGTCCAACAAAATTTCATAAAGCTCCAAAACGCGTTTTTAGCATGTTTTATTTAATAATAAGGCTAAAAGTCGCAATTTTAAGCAGCTACATAGCGTTTAACAGCTAAACACAAGCAAAAATGACAGAAAGGGCTTCTAAAAACACCGACGTATCTTAAGAGTCGGTCCACGAAAAAATCAAACATTGGTGTGTACAGCTGATTTTTCAAAATCACCGCACAGATGTGAAACTTTCAGCGATTGAAGACCATGAAAAGAAATGAAAAAGTTTGCCATCCGATTTTCTCTAGCTGCATTTGAACCCAAGTTATGGACCCTCGAAAATCGGGATTTTGGCACTCTCCAGTGGCACCACCCTAAATTTGAACGGCTGCGGTTCACTAGTCTGTGGACCAAATTTTATCAGTTATGGCTCGTTAGAAAGACCATTTCAAGTAGTTTCAAGCGCTTTTGTCAGATTTTCAAAAAATTGGTCTAATCTTGTGCAATTCGCCACAAACGTTAACAGGCCATATCTTAAAATTGAACATGGTATCTCACAAAGTGACTATCACATTCGGAATCTCCGTTCTTTTGTGCGTCTAACGGTACCAATCATATTTATATGGAGTTGCAATCTGACAGTCAAACGATCAGTTGAAAGTAGGGTGGTGGGACACTCAAAAATCCGGTTTTTTGCGCTTTTCGGTCACCCACCAAACTTTGAACGGCTGCCGTTCACTAGTCTGTTGACCAAATGTTATGGCTCGTTAGAAAGGCCATTTCAAGTAGTGTCAAGTGCTCTTACCCGTTTTTCAAAAGCTTGGATTGATCTAGTGCAATCGGCCCTAAATTTTAACGGGCCATATCTTAAAATTGAACATGGTATCTCAAAAAGTGACTATCATATTCGGAATCTCCGTTTGTTTGTGCAACTAACAGTACCAACAATATTTATATGGAGTTGCAATCTGACAGTCAAACGATCAGTTGAAGGTAGGGTGGTCGGACACTTTCAAAAATCGAGTTTTTTGCGCTTTTCGGTCACCCACCAAACTTTGTCTAGCTGTCATTCACTATTCTGTTATACCAATTATTACCAGTTATGGCTCATTCGAAAACTAATGTGACGTATTCCATGACGGTTTTGTTACTGGTCAAAAATTTTTGAGGCATTATGTGCAATTTGTCCTGGACTTTGGTGAGTCGTATCTCAAACGCGAATTATTTGCTAAAGCAGCTGGAAGCAGATTAGGAGTCTCCGTTCGTTTCTGCGTCTAACGGTAACATTTGTCAAAAATATTTCCGATGGAATGGCGAATGACAGCTAGACAAACCATTGGGGCTGCCATTGGGGGCTGACGGAAAAGCTACCTGGTTTTCGAAAATGTTTGACCATCCTACATTCAACTGATCGTTTGACTATCGAAGTGCAAGTCCATAGAGACTCCGAATCTGCTTTCGGCTGCTTTCGAAAATAATTCGCTTTTGAGATACGACTCACCAAAGTCCAGGACAAATAGCACATAATGCCTCAAAAATTTTTGACCAGCAACAAAACCATCATAGAATAAGTCACATTAGTTTTCGAGTGAGCCATAACTGATAAAATTTGGTCCACAGACTAGTGAACGGCAGCCGTTCAAAATTAGAGTGGTGCCACTGGAGAGTGCCAACATCCCGATTTTCGAGGGTCCATAACTTGGGTTAAAATGCAGCTAAAGAAAATCGGATGGCAAACCTTTTTATTTCTTTTCAAGGACTACATTCGCTGAAAGTTTCACATCTGTGCGGTGATTTTGAAAAATGAGCTGTACAGAGGTCTTCGCGTCAATGTTCGATTTTTTTCGTGGACCGATTCTTAAATATCAGCAGTGGAAACGCCAAATTCTGTTACCAGAGGCTCCTCGCATGTAGCCCTTTATGGGTGTAGGTTTTAGATTCGAATAGAACCTGGGAAAAGTACCAAAACTAAATGAGCCGCTTAATAAACAAAAGAACCCGGTAGCAGTTGCCATAGTGTACGTCCATAAAAATTGATGGTAATAAATTTGCTGTTGCGCAAGTAAGCTCCCAAACAGAGGCGAACCCACAGTTTTAGTGCAGTTTCTGAAGAGCATTGGTGAAACGTAGTAGATCTACAACCCGAGTTAGTCCCAAGCTCTCTTGCAAGCTCTTGTAATAAATGACAGGTGCTTTCCGGAACATATCGTGCAGAGCCCATAGAATTTTGCCATCAAACTCAGCAAAGGGCGCTTGCAGTTCGGTCAGTCCAATTTTCTGTAACCAATCGCTCACTTGGTCTTTACTCCACAGAACGGTCACTGCGTCTGCGGACATTTCGTAACTGCAGCAGTTGCCACTGACATCTAAAATACTTCAGCTAAAGTAATTGATCACAATGCAAGAATGTCGAGCTCGAGAAAATCGGTTTCTGGATGATTAGGGCACACATGGGCCGGAAAACTTGGTTGGTGCTAACCAAAATCCGAAAATGGGGGTGGGGCTAGCGATTTGGGGGGTCGATCCCAAGTTGAGGGGAGAGGGTGGAAACCCCCGGTCCATGTAGTATGACTTAGGATATATGTACGTATGCACACACACACTGTTCCATAAATGACTGCGTAAAATTTGCATTGAACATAGTTGGAAGTGGCAAAGCTGTCTCCTGGTTGTTGTTTGTGCCGCTGCAGCGCTGCTCAATGGAATCCGAATGCGATGTGGTTCTTAACATATCAGTGGACGAGCTGAGTGTCAGCGACGACCCATCAACCTTGGTTGCATCCTCACAACTGTCCAACCCTCGCTTCAGTTTCTTGGTAGCCTTTCACTGTCACGTACATACATCTTACCTTTGATATTGTTTGTTTGCAGCCAGCAATCAAACAGAGAAACGGCGCTGTAGAGGTTGAGAGTGAAGCCAGAAGAGACCAAATGAAGTCGGGCCGCTCAGCAGATAGACGGACTCGACAGAAGCCTAGGAGACAGCCCTCTTACTGCGGTCACACACTGGCAGATCAAAAGCATAGTGAATACTGTATGGATGGTGCTAAACATCGCACTGACTATATCTACAGCACCAGGCCCACGCTGAGTACCACTGACCAGAAATCTGTAAAGTCAACCCTAAAACCGAAGATACAACCGAAGATTGACCAGGATTCTGTAAAGACAATCCAAAAAGCGAGCACCACGGACATGGAGTACCGACAGACATTCCCTAAATGGAAGAGCACTCATATGGAGTTGGGAAAGCCAAGGCAAAAGAACGGTTACCAGAAAAGTCTCTCTGATCTCAGCCAAACAGTGAGTACGCCTCAAATTCGCAACCCCATCGTCAGATCAATCGAAAAGGACTTGGCCGAAGTGCAACAACTGATGTACGGTCGTATCGACAGAGAAACCGTGGACGAAGCAGTCAATTCGCGTCGTCTAACTCAGCCTCCAGACGCCGCAGCGCGAGCAAGCAGGCAGTTGAGCAGCTCCAGAATCAAACAGACCGATTTAGAAAGAATGATCAGACCTTCGCGATCGAGCGTCAGCAGCGAGCGTTCGCGCCTGCGACGGCTACTGAAACAGTCAAAGAGAGGTAGAGATGCGAACACGTTTGTGAGTGGCCTATATGACGTTTTAGCTTCCAAACACAGACCACGAGACCCGGACACTGAATCGTCTTCAACCGTAACTCCACCCGTTCGTTACGTCTGCACACAGACAGGTTTGATCTCTTTCTTCGCATGTACGTAATAGACTAAATAGCAGTGAGTGTTAGAATAGTGGTAGCCAAACAAAAGTCCTATACTGCACATGCGCAGCAGGCACAATAGTGGTGGACTTTCCTTCAGACATGGCTGCAGCGACACAACGTAAAAAGGACTCTGATTTGAAACTAACAGAGAAGCCGAAGCGAGCACGAAGTTTTCAACGACAGACGAAGCAGGAAGGCGGTCGAAGAGCGAGCGGCAGCAGTGGTTCAGGATGGAGCAGTACTACTAATGCAAGTTCGGCCAGCGAATACGAGCGAGAGAAACGTGTTGCCCGTAGAAGGCGAGGAGGCGCAAAGGTACACCGAGCAGGCAAGAACGGATACTTCCTAGCGACCGGCCTCATGCTATTTGTGGTTTTGGTAGTGTTCTCACTGTTCGTGTGGTGGAGGAGCGACTCGTGTGCACAATTCTGTGAAGAAAGTCACTGATTCTCTCGTGTCTCTTTCGCTCTCACTTACAAAACAAAACAGTATTACGTAAAATGCATAAATCTATCCATAAACAGCGCACCTTTTTCGGTGATCGGCAGCTGGCCAATGCTGTCGGTCGGTCGAACGCAGCTGGCAATTGCTTCGAGAACGGGCTGCAGTCGTTTGGTCAGGTGGTCAGTTGTCCTTGAACTGACGTCGAAGCAAGATTTGTTGCCGAGAATGACTTTGTGCCAGCCTTTCGGAGAGTACGTCGGTTCAATGCCTAATGATATCACATCTTTGCCACATCGATATGCGTACTCAGCTTCTAAAAACCTTTTCCAATTTAACCGCGAGAGCTAACTGTATTCATATATAGCATTCAAAGATCAGATCAGCTTACCGTACCTGTTCGGCACTTGGGACAGGTTCTGTAGCATTCCGAAGCGCAGATCATAACCATTTCTGAGCTCTGCACTGCTTGGGTCATTTCATCCAATGAGTAACCGTCTAAACACTGGGGTACAGAATACATCCGATCCAATGTGCCAATGGGCGTACGCACGATCAGATTCAGACCTATGTGGTCCATTTCGCGAACCCTATGGTTCGTCATTTCGGACGTTTTCCTTCTATCACTTCACTGCCAGCCGCTCTAGCCATGCTGTTGGGCGCCAGGTACTAAGAGAGTGCCTGGCGCATTGACGTCATTAGTGATGCCGGCTCCCAATGTCCGCTTGGTGCGCCCTCGGTGCCAGAGAGGCCCCCAGATCTAGTCGGTTTCCATGGACAACTCCTGACATCGTTGATCTTCTCCTCCAACGTGGCATGCTTTGGAGCGGCTTCGGTGCAACGGCAAATGCAGTCGGTTCCCATTTTACCTACTCGCTGTCACCAACTTTCGGTGGCCTGGGTGGGGCTTTGTGCCCACGACCAACTTTTTGCGGCACTTGCCGCGCCGAGAGGATGAGCGCACGTCGCGCACAGTGGTTTTGCGGCCTAAACCACTACACCAATTGTGCTGGCTAGAGAATACATAAGCACAGGTATACAGTAGATCGGTTGACTAGGGTGTCAAAGTAGAATTTTAACTTTTCCGGTCTTCCTCCATAAATACAACGTAGCCCAATGAGCGGAGCTGATCTCTGATACTGGCAACAAAGTTTTTGTTTCTCCAATGATAGCTGAGCAATATATGAGAACGAATGCTGCTGGTCTCTGACTCCGGTGACTGGCCGATTTGTCCCGAAATCGTCCACACGGCGTAAGCGCAGTGTCGGGCCACGATATGGTAATCGTGCGACTGCAGCTGTCTCAACCCTAAAATGGCCGAAGTGGGAACGAGCCAGAAGCAGAAGGAAAACACTCAACGAGTCATCAACCAATACTGGCTTGCCAAACTGACAGCGATCGCCTTGTCAAAGGACAACATCCACAGGCCTTCTATGGCGGCAGACATTTCTTCCGGGTTCACCGGGTCATACAGAACTTTGCTGTAGGTCTCAATCAGTCCGGCTTTGAGCAGCAAATCTCTTCTGTCGTCCAGCAAGACCAAATTGATGGCTTCGAGCAACTCGAAGGCACCGAACGGGTAGAGCTTACCGACGTGGTTCTCATTACTCAAACAGTCATTGAGTACTTTGCATAAGTAAGTGACCGTCTTTAGTCCGAGCGCGGCGTTTCGATCACTTGCCGACGCACCGTGCATCAGACAAAGCAGCGCTTTGCACCGCACTATGTCGAGCCCGTAAGTAGCAGCTCTCAGACACATCTTCGGCCCGTTCTGCTTCTGAAACTCCAGTCGAGAATCGGGGTAGCTGCGTAGAACGTAGTGCAGGGTGGCCCAAGCGCAGTGTGCCACGTACAAGCGCGACACGTTGGGGTTCGGAGTTTCCAGCTTTCGCGCGCTCAACTGTTCGGAGGCCAAGGTCGACACGAGCACTGAGATGATGCCTTGACGCACGAACTCCATGCAAAACTGGTCGGAGAACTCGCAACACGACCAGCTGAGACTGACGATTATACGGAAATTTCTCAGATAGTTTTCGTTGGATTTGTAGAAGAGTCGTTGAGTGAAGAGCTGACACCAGGACCTGGCCAAAACTTCCGGCAGACCCTCCACAGTCAGAGCGTTGAGCCAGAGGCGTCTTTGCTCGACGCTGACTGACAGCGAGGCGCCAGTCAAATTCTTCAGGAAGCACAGGTATTTGTAGGTCTCCATAGATGACCACTGGCTGCGTTTCTGCGATCGCAGCACCGACACAATTTGCGGTAGCTTGGAAATGGCGCTCTCGAACGAGCTGTGGTCCGGTGATGACGAGCTGCAGCTACTGCCATTTTGCAAGTCGGGCTCGCTCAACTTGGAGCGGGAGATGACGTCGGGGTAGAGAAATCGGGCCAAACAAGAACCCATAGAGGTGGATGATTTTTATAGTACGTGCGCCGGCTGCAACTAATGACACAGCTGCGACTTGGGACCAGGCTAGTGCTGATTGAATTGGGGAAATTTAATTCTGGCACTGATCGTCCGTATTGCTCAGACGATAGGGCAGACAAATCATTTATTCATAAGCCGAGACAGGCTACACTCGGCACTTAGAGCTGAGCTTCCTCCAAATTACCCTCCCACCAAAGGACACCTAACACCGGTCAAAAGAGCGCTCTACCTACAACTGAGATAATCAGCTGCACTGAAGAGCAAGACAAAGCTCCGACGCAGTACAGCTGCCCTTTCACGCAGCAAAATGCTGCCGATCCTGCCAAATCAATAATGGCATGTGAGCGATTGCCTGCTCTTTCCTCTCACACATACATATCTGCATGCATCAACGCTGTCATCAATTCATTTCTCACTGGTCACACTGATGACAACCAGTGCTGCATTAACCAATGCACCCTCCTACGCACCATCACAGTGTCCGAACCTAGGCAAACCAGGTCAGTGTGGACGAGCCGTGTACAGTGTATCACTACCGTAGTACTGGTAGCGTTGTGTAGGTTACACAGTGCCTGATTGTAAAATTGATGTAAATTTGTGTTATGTAGTTGTGTAGTATATTTGTGAACAGCACTTACTGAAGTATGTCAGAAAAATTTGAAGAATCGTCGGGTGACGCGGACGCAGGCTCTTTCAAATCGGTGACGCCGACAGCCACCAACCCGGCCAATGTGTGCGACAACGCTCAGTGTCGGAAGCTGCTCACAGTGGACGAACAGAACGACGGTCGGTGCGCGTCCTGCGGTCAACAGCTCAAACAACAACGACGGCCTATCATTTTCTACCTGCTTCTATGCGGCGCCGTGCCCTTACTAATAGCTGGTGCGTTCGGGGTGGTCGGAGGTTTAATCAGAGGAGCAGTTTATTCGGAGTTTCCTGAGCCAAAACACGGCCACTGCGACATTTACCAGTTAGGACCACTACAAGCCGATCCCTGCATCACTGACAGACAGCCGTCATGCGGTCGTGGCAACCGCACGATGAGCCGGACTGGAATCAGCCGAGGCAATTGTCCTTCGTTCGCGTACAACGAGACCTGCGAGATGAAACCGTGTTGCCCGAAAAACTGGACTGCGCTTTACCTAACAAACCACCCTTACTGCTACCTGTCCACTCTTGAAGAATATTCCTACCACAATGCTCACCGTTTCTGCGCAAGGAAGAAAAGCTCACTACTTGTTTTGATCAGCGATGCTCAACTGCAATGGGTGTCTAAGCAAATAATGAAAAGGAATGGCAAAGGATGGATTGGAATAAAGAAAACTACTACGGCGATTTGGTACACTGCCGAATATAACGAGCAGCCGCTCAAACAACTTCACCTAGACACTAACCGTCGCCAGCTTCAACACATGTTTATGCGGTGGTACCATTCAGAACCAAAGTTGCGGCAAAACTGCGTCTACATAAGTCACATAGCCAAGGGAAAACACAAAAAAAGAAAAGCAGTTAAGGTTTCAACAGCCCAATGCGATGAAAATCATAGAGCATCAGCAATCTGCATGAAATACCAGCCTTACTAGTTCTGGATTAAGCGATTAAATGATTATTCATGTCCATAAACTGTCGTACAATACAAATTTATTTCTTCCAATAAAACTTACTGGTTTGTCAAGACGTGTATCAAAAGTGTTGAGCAATAAAGTACATCACAGGTTGACAGAAATACAAATGTCATAAGAGAACAAAGCACAAATTATTAACAATAGTAAGAAATAGACAATAAGCGTCACAATCAGTCAGACAAAAGTTCGGTCAGCTCCCCCCACGACCGTCCGCTGCTCACTTTGACCTTCAGACGCACATTCAACTGCTGTCTGTCCTGCCAGCAACTCTCCATTTTGTGCTTAATTATCCGAGCCACAGACTGCACGTACTGCTCTCTCACCTCTGCCATTAATTCGTCGTGCAGCTGCATTACCAATCTGCAGTCTTTTTCTTCGAACCGGCAGTCTGAAAAGCTTCTACTTCTACCCTAACTTTCTTCGCCTACGATCTAAACAAGTTTGTGATCGCCTGAGACACCAGCAGACACAAACGAACACGTACACATGAAGTGACGCTGGGTTTAACAGGTGATTTAGAGCGATCAAGAAAATATACAGGTTGTTAAATAAAAAAACCGGAATTTAGTTCTAGGTTTAGTTTGAGCAAACCGATCTTTTTGCAATTTTTGTAGATCTAAACAAGTTTGTGATCGCCTGAGACACCAGCAGACACAAACGAACACGTACACATGAAGAGACGCTGGGTTTAACAGGTGATTTAGAGCGATCAAGAAAATATACAGGTTGTTAAATAAAAAAAACGGAATTTTGTTCTAGTTTAGTTTGAGCAGACCGATCTTTTTGCAATTGGTGTCATTTGAAATGATCAATCGATTAGCAGGTAGCCGGTCAAACACAAGTTACTGAGTCGGGTACTGTAAGAGTTTTAAGTGAGCGAGTTCAGTACACTGCCATTTTCTCCTGTTTCTTCAGTTTTTAATGTTTCTTATGGATTTTACCTTAAATTCGGAATGGAGAATGTATGCTAAGTTCCCCACAAACTGGAACTACCTATAGTAACCATTGTTCGAGAGCTGATTGCTAAAAGTGCACGGCCGCCAACTTCAAGGCATTCTCTCAACGGAACTGGAGCCCCTTCGAAAACGCTGTATCCACTGGTAGACTTGAATTTCTCTTGGCGCCTCTTCTTTAAGTATAGCATTCAGCCTTTAAATAATGGTTACTGGAGCCACTCCGAGCTTTATGGGAACTTAGCATGTATTTTCCGTACCGACTTTGAGGCAAAATCCATAAAATCATTAAAAAACGTAAGAAACGGAAACCAAAAAATGGCAGTGTACCAAACTCACTCACATTAAACGCTTACAGTACCCGACTCAGTGACTTGTTTTTGACCGGCGACCAGCCGATCGATCGGTCAAAGCGCCCTCTTTCAAATGGCACCAAAAGCAAAAAGATCCTTCTACTCAAACTAAAGCTAAAACTAAATTCCCGTTTTTATTGAACAACTTCTATGTACGTACATACGATACATGTAACAGGTTCGGGCCCGGAAAGGAGGGTATTGTCTGACAAGTGGGGCCCAAAATAATGACGCTAAAATGAATTCGATTACCAAAGGCAATAAAAAAACTGATTATTTCCGTGCAGTTCCCTATTATTAGAACCAAGAATGTATAAGGGGAGAATGTTCCACTGCGCGGCCAGCCGCAGACAGAGCTTGGCTCCTGCGCTGCAACAAATTTCGGGAGGGTGACCAACGAAAAACTCTTAGGCGACGATTGCAATCGAACCCATTTTGGCCGCTCGTAGCCGCTCACTGCCGTATCAAGATTATTGAGAGTGAAGAGTATTCCAGAAAGAAAAACACATTGAGCGAAATACATAATAACATTTCATTTTGTGACTCAGTCACTAAGATCGTCCTTCCCAAAGCGAGTTTCTTCTAAAAATAAACACCAGTATATCATAGTAGAGCCAATACGTTAAATAGATGCTTCTATCAATTTTTCAGTCGAACATCTTTAAAGTCTCGCAAGCGGCCAAAATCGGGTTTGCTTAAAATACGGCGCCTAAGAGTTTTTCGGGAGGGGGACCGAAATTCGGACTTTTCGCCACCACCGACTCACCGCCGGACAACTCGCCACCGATAAAAACATGCCGCCGCTGTAGAATTTGTGTTTATGCATTATAGAGTGTGCTTTGCCCGTACGACTGCTGTTCGAACAGTTACCTCCTCTTAATAAGAAATCGGGTGGTGAGTTGCCCGTGGCGACTTGTCTGGCGGCGAGTCGGTGGTGGCGAATTGCTCCCTTTTTGGTCGGGGTTACAAAACTGTTTCGGGGAATGAAGATAGCGGCGAAGCGGCCTTGGCCTTTCCCAGCTAGAGGGTTACCTTGTACAAAAACATGGGCTAGCATTTCGGCTAACGGCTGTTCAAATCTGAGGTGGCTGAGTGGGTGGGGGTAGCGGCGGTTGAGGGGGTTGAGGGGATGGTAAGCCAAAAATCAAATTTTTACAAAAACAAAGCTTTTAGGCCTATTTTTCGCTAAAATAGGTTAAAATAAGCTATTCTAAGCTCATTTGCACCTAATCCAGGTATACGTACTTTTATCATAATTTTTTATACAAACGCAACAGTGCAAAACATGCAACTCTTGCAAAAAATTGCGGAGGGGGTAGTGGCGGTCTGCCAGGGTAGGTGAGAGCCTGAGAGGGGTCAGGCCACCTTTGCCCATGTCTGCTTGGTACATGTGTGGATGCGGAACTGACCCAAACTAGAGTGCACACTAGCCATGGCACTCATAAAGAGATCGGCGGCCGACCCCTGAATTACGGTGTTCACCGCCTGTCGCTCTGCAGCAGCTCTTTCCTGCGCCGACACTGCAGAAATGTTGCTCAACGCTCGTCTGCGTCCAGCCAAAGTGGTGACGTAACGTTGTTGTCGGCAGCGCACCACTGTGTCATGCTTCCAAACACGAACGCCTAAACGAATCCAGACAGCAATGGTTGTACGGAGAAAAATGTGAAGCAGCTAAACCGGGAAAGTGAGTCATGAACGACATCATGAAAGCCTCGGCCTCCTCTTCGCTGACGCTCAACTTTACGGCTAAGCTCTTGGCACCCATTCCATAGATTATTCCGTAGCAGATCTATAAAAGCCAGAGAAGGAGGCAGTGCATCGTTGCGCATATGCAACGGCGTTACTTGCTTGGCTCGCTGTCGCACGGCTTCAGAGACGGTCTCGGCTGGAATGTTCTGCCAGCAAGACGCTATCAGCTTGAACACGTCACCGGAGGGCGAATTCAGAATCTCCAATAGTCGGCGATCGCAAGAGAAGTGAGCCAACACTCTCAACTCCAATTGTGAGTAATCAGCCGATACCAGCATATAGTCTAGTCAATCAGTTACTACGTTAGTTACGTTTACTCTTTAACAGCTTGAGATTGGTTTGCTTGTCTACAATAATACTAATTTGAACATTCTTGTTCTACTACGCAAAAAACCGGCTAAAGTAATAACAACTGCATAGATTACAATTTTTCTGCTACTTTTGCAAATATTGACCAGATACGTTTCAATTCGGAACATAAGCCTTGGGAACTTTCCGTGTTAAAGTTTGGTGCACCAGGCTAAACCTCAATCCTGAGAAATTGTAAAATTGGATAGAACTAAAAAATCACACGTCAAAACTGAAATTTTTGTTTTAGCTGTCATTTGCAGAAATATCCACGAAATTTAGAGAATATCTGCAAATATCAGGGAATTCATGTGTTAAAGTTTCATACACACAGAGCAATGTTGCCACCAAACCCTAACACACAAAATTACCTGGACTTTGGCACATACACTGTACGTTCCAGTTTTCAGCGCACTTAGTCAATATTTGAGGAAATGACAGTAAAAAGAAATGCTGTCATATTTTTGCAACACCCCTGTATGTACAGTACGTAAGCACTGTACGATAGCAGTAAATGGCCAAACACAAGACTGACTATTAAACTGAATGGTTACCGTCACGAGCGACAAAGAGACTCCTCAGCGAAACACTCTGTCGACGGTCGACTTCGAACGACTTAGGAATTGTCTGAAGGTTGGGGTCGTGCATGAGAGTGCGTCCGGTGGCAGAGAACGGGTCGAAACGTCCGCAAACTCTGCCGTCATCATCCACCTTCTCCATCAACCCGTTCAGCTCCTTCAATGCGTACTGAACAGTCCGCCACTTATTCACCAGCGCCGGCAGTTGGTGTTGATCAGCCAGTTTCTCCAGCACCTCCTTGTTCGTGCTGTAATGTCTTCTGCCCGAGCAACCATTGGGCGCTTGTAACCCCAGATCTTGGTACAACACCTAGAGTGCAGCATACATGTACTAGGGGGGTTGGGGGGGGCGGGTTATCCCCCCTGCTGGAAAGGCCAAACCCCCCCTCACCCCCCGAGACAGGTTAAGGGACCCCTCCCCCCGACCAAAAATACAAGTGGTGGTAGTGGCTCCAGTATTAACAAACTGGGTCAGAAATCACTAATTTTTAGCCTAAAATTCACTTGAAAAGCCTTTGGAAACCGAATTTGGCGTTTCCACTGCTGATATTTAAGAAAAATCGGTGTTTTTGGAAGCTCTTTTTGTCATTTTTTGCTTGTTTTTAGCTTTAAAACGCTATTTGGCAGCTTAAAATAGCGATTTTTAGCATCCTTACTGAAAAAAACGTGCTAAAAACGCATTTCTAGGCGTTTTGGAGCTTTTTGAAATTTGGGACCCCCCACCTGGGCGAACCCCCCTCGACCCCCCACCTGAGGAAACCCCCCTAACCCCCTCCCCCCAGGTCGGCCCGGAGCTGTTACATGTATGGAGTGCAGATATGAGAAGGAAACAACAGTCTGTTTGCTGTTTGTCTACCTTAGCCACGTCACTCGGAGAACCAAAGGAAAAAGGCCGACCGGCCAATCTGACTCCTTGCTGTTCCAGTTTCTGCAGTCGGACACGCAGATAGTCTCTGAGACGTTTAGCATCACTGACACTGAACGCCATTCCCCACCGTTCCATGCGCGCCAAAACAGAAGCACTGGGAATTTGCAGCCACCGAAATGCATCCAACATTCGTTTCTCTTCTAACAGACTGACCAAGATAGGTTTCAGCTGAAAGAGCAGATGGGCCAGTTTGCAGACAGACACCCGTTGGCTGGGTGGCGAGGACAGAAGCGACAAGTCGTCGCACAGATCAGCACGGCTGCAGAGAAACTGTTCGAGGTTGAAATCGAGTAACCACACAGCTGTGTCCAGACAAAACAGAGAAGCTGCCGGAATACGACAGTCCATTTCCAGTAGCCTTCGACAGAAACGCTTCACGCAGACCACTGATAAAGAGCTGGTTCGGCTCAAAAGCCTGTTGAATACTTGAAGCTTGCAATTTAAAGCAATATCAGCAGAATGTGCTTCTGAAAAATAGTGTGCCCTGCATAATGCAACACAATGGAAATTTGCTGACAGGCAGGACACCAGGCATTTTTAAGTTAAAACCTCAACTATTCTAGACTGGTCCGCATAGAAAAAGGTTTTCGAAGCTCTCATTCACTACACTACGTTCTGTACTAGTCTATAGCTCCGTACAGTACATCAATACGTACATAATAGTAGAAGAATAAAATTTTGCCTTTACAGATACAGTTAAATTTGTCCAGTTTTTCAACCTTATTGATCAAGGTACATGTGCGCAGTGAAGATTAAAATTTTGCCTTAACAGAAACCAGTTAAATTTGTCAACCTTATTGACTATGGTACGTACATGTACACAAAGAATGTTTCCAAACCTTTTTACTATATTCATTGTTTTGTAAAATACTAGTGTGGGTTAGTTGTGTTGTTTCGAATGTTAGGACCGGACACCTCCTTGTACCTGATAATTTCGGCACTCGTGGTTACTCTATTTAGCTTAACGGCACTATCAGCTGCAATCATCTGTACTTTACTGACGCGTCGCAACTTCCAGTCAATCAAGATGGTGTTAGGAGCGCTGAACAAAGCATCAGTCAGCCTCGGTCAGCGTGCATTCAGTGAACTTTGTCAACAGCAAGTGCTCAAGTACATCGGTCTCGCTAAACTGATGGGTCCCGATGTGGCCACCATGATCTTTGACCAGTGGTCCAAGGGAAAACCACTGGAAACAACTGGAGTAGACGAACAGAAACCAACCGAACCTGAACCTCCTCCGCCACCACCACCACCTCAAACTGAACCTGAACCTGAGCCCCAAGTGCAACCACCTCCACAACCTGACAAACCTTTAGAGGAAGCTGAGGCAAAGAAAGAGAAAGAAGAGGAGGAGAGAGTGCCATCATCACCAACAGTACCACCACCAGCAGCAGACCAGAAACCGCCAGAAGAGAAGGAAGACCCTGCAGCAGCAGGAATACTGATAACCGATAAAAAACCAGACGACGACACGCAGAGAGGAGCACCTGTTGAGGAGCCAGTAAACCCTGCCGAAGGGACAAATCCTAGTCTGGCTGCCGCTCAACCCAGCCATTTGATTTGATTCTCCAATTAATTTCATTTTGCCCTATTAGTTAGCTGATTAATTCAACCGGTATTACTCTCATTTTCTGGTGTGCAATAAATACTGATCAATCACTGACTTGGTATAATGAGATTTGTGGTTGAGCGAAAAATAGCACTTAGGATTCTTGTCGGTTTATGAATTACAAAAACAGGACTCGGCCAGATGCACGTAAGACTGGTTAAGTGATGCCAAGGTCTGGTTATCAGATTTTGATCCTCAAACAACCAACTGCTGGAAATAGTATCTCGATATAATTTTCACCATTCATTAAAGAATTTATCTATCTTTCATTTAAAATAGGATTCATTCGAATCGGTTTAGATTTACGGTTTATGCATCAAAAAGTCTTCTGGGTTGTTTTAATCACTGTTCGTTCATTACCAAAATCAGTGTTTCAGATTTGATGGCAAATATCTCAGGAACCAAGCAGAGTGAGTATCTTAATGAAAATTGCACCAATCTGTCAATAATTTATTTGTCTAATCTGCGGATGGTTTTTTGTCGGACCCTGTATACGTAAAGTCGTTAATCCGGATTTGGTTAATTTGGACAAAATGCATGCGCAATTTTTCAATAGAATGTGAATTTTCAATAGAATAATGTTATTCGTACAGTCAGAATGTGATTATTTCTGCCTTTTAGGAGCTATAAACAGCTGAAATAAGCTTTTGGCTTTTAATTAAGAGGTACAGCTGCAGAATCTGATATGCAACTAACAAAAAGCTGTCCTTCAGACCTTTGAGCCGAAAAACAGTGTTTTACCTTTGATTCGTTAATCCGGAAATTCGCTAATCCGGACAAAATTTGCCGGCACCAACTTGTCCGGATTAACGAGACATGACTGTATTCTCTACGTACGTACGTACGTACTTGTATGTATTACGCCCTCCAATAACACTCGTAGTTCACTCATATTTAAGTAACTTGACTTACACGTCTCGCCGCTACCATATGTACATGGGCTGCAGTGGGTCCCGGGGGTTTTGCCCACCTCCAACTTGGGCTCGACCCCCCAAACCACCCCACCAACCGACCTGAAGCAGACTTTTGCTCTTGCACCCACCCACCAAAATCGACGCCACCCCCAAATTTTCAGATTTTGGCTACACAACCCATTTTTTATGCCCATGTACGCATATGTATTGAAGAGTGAATTATGTGCTGTGGGGAGTGATGAAGAGTGAATTATGTGCTGTACGTGATTCTCATCTGTGTGTGTGTATTTCTGTTTTTCTCTTGTACGGTCCTCTCCATTATTGTGTTAGTTGTTTGTTACTAGTAAACTATTCTTCAGTATGTATCGCATCCTGTGTACTGCGCGCGTAAACTACTTCTTAAATCTCAACGTTTTCTACTTAGGGACCTGTAAGATTTAACCGACTAGCACATAGTTATAAACGTACCTGCGTGCGACAGTGACAAATAGTAGACGATTGATTTGGCCACACAAATTCCTATACCAGCAACGATCTTGGATTTGTTCTCAATCAAGACGCCGCCAGCAGGAACAGCACTGGATGGCTGTGTCGGTTTCTGCCAAGCCAGAACAACAGCTGCATCGGACAGACGTCTCTCGGACAGTGCTTTGAATTCATCGAATCTAAGCTGAGTGGAACAAACGTCGATCATCTGACAGTCAGAGTCTGCAATCAAGTGCGACGGACTAGCAGCCAGAGACTCCAGTCTGACCTTTTTCTTCTCAACAGGACAGGGAGAGCCGAACGACAGTTTGGCCGGCTTGGCTGCGCATTTGTCAAGCGAGGAAGAAGACACGCATTCCATAGCTTCGTCGTCAAACAGCAACGGCGTGTGCGGTGAGGTGCCAGTCGACGTGGGGGTGTCGGTAGCTGAGAACAGCTGCATTAAGGCGCTCTCCGACAAACTCGGCTCCCTAAACGAATTCTCCGACTGCTCATTCTTAGTAGCGCTCGCTGTTTCGACGGCAGATTCGGAGCTGATCGATGTCTGACTTAAGTTCAACAAAAGCGGCGACATGTCCCGATCGGCCGACCGTTGCGCAGCACTGTTATCACTTGCTCGAACGCACTGTGATGCGAACAGATCAAAGCCAGAGTCGTTGCTACTCAGCGAAGTCTGATCTTCAGCAATTGGAGCCCGGGCATCATCGGATTGCGAGGGTAGGTCGGAGCCAAAATTGTCAACAGAAATTCCCAACTGACGCAGGTTCTCTTGCAGCACAGTACGAGCACGGCTTCTGATCGTTTCGGCAGCAGCTTGCTCGGTCATGTCCGGATAACCAGAAAGCCACGGCCTATTTTGACAGGGGTTTTCGCTGCAACGTACAAGAACAAATGGTCATGAAGCAGAACAAAACAAAAGGATACCTTTGAAAAGGCACAGCACGTCGAAGAACAGCGCCGATTTGGCTGAGCTGCGCTCCAGCAACGGCCGACACAGTGGTCAGTCCGGCTGAGTGGAACTGACGAGCGCGACTGCCGTCCAGACCGTCCAACTGGACCAGTTCGCTTAGCTCTCTTCGCACACCGAAGGCCAATCGCTCTGAGAAGCCGGACAACAACAGTCGCAGATTGGTCCAGCCGAGTCGGTCGCAGAATGTCACTGCCATTCCTCAAACAGGTTCAGCTTAAATTAGATTAGGACTGCTTGTCTGCCTGGTGGTGATATCTTAGACTAAGAAAGCAGACAAACAGTAACAGTTGATAAAACTGACTGCCTTCAAGGCTGCGTTAACTGATGTCTTACCGGCAAAGGTGGAAGCTTGTTGTTGTAAGGACTGCAAAAAGCCACGATCGCAGCTGAACTTGGCAGCCACCTGAGCAAACGGAACCTCGTTAATGAGCTCGTAAAGCGCCAGCGCAGTGTAGAATCTCATATGAATCTGAAAATTTCGGCACTGCTCGCCAACGTAAGAAACGAAAGATAAGCACTACCGCTTCCTTCCGCTCGTGGCGAGTGTTCATCTGATTGGCTTGCAGGAACAAAAACCGCTCATTCACTCCGACCGCCTCGGCCACCAACTTCAGGTCTCTGGGCAGCTCCATCCAAATCTCAGTGAATGCACGCCAGCTGAAGTTGGAGCCCCAGTGGCCGACCAAGAATGTCGGCGTCACCTGACAGTTACAGTTGACTAATAACTTAACATACATGTAACATTTACCAAGTAAACCATGTGCAGTTCGTTTTCCAAAATAATACCAGACCGTCTGGCCATCTTGAAATCTTCGAATACTGACAGTGCTTGGTCTGGGCCAATCGAGGAAGCTACAGTGGCAAACCCAAGCTGAGTGGCTCGTATTTTTGAGTCTGAAAAAAAGTTCACTAATAACTACACACAAACAAAAATCCTACAAACCGTGCTCGGACTTTGTTGCAAACTTGCAGTCGATCAAGTAATCGACCGCTTCTTGAACTACCGGTTGTTTCGAGCCAAAATCATCTTGACTAAACTGGTTGGCAAGCAACGTATAGCCCAGGTAGGTCATGCAATTGTCCACCGACTCTATCATGCCACCCACTATGGCCTAAACATTGTAGTTTGTTTAAGTTCCACAAACTAGCGGACAGCTCAGGGCATCCGGCGTTCTTATTACAGGTTTTGAATGGAGGGAACCGCGTACAAACATCCCTCCCTTCCTCCTGTCATTAGGTGCGGCTCCGGTCGGTTCCCATTTACCTACTTGCCATCACCGGTTTTCGGTGGCCTGCGTTGGGCTTTATGTCGACTACTTCCAGTCGCTTCGACCAGTATCGAACCGAGAGACAACCGCTCTCGCAGATGCCGTAAACTACTAATGGCCAAGACGCAAAAGTTAGTTGGCAGTGAACTGTGATGTGTGGTACTTCGAGAAGAGCCCGTTTCAAGCTGGAGCTGGTCTTTCCGGAGCGGTCCAGAAGTGTACTGGATAGTGGCGGCAGAGCTTCATTGACGAGTCTTCGACCGCGTTCCACTTCAGTCGGTTTGCAGATGAGTATGCTTTGGCCTAAAAGTGACGGTTGTGTGAGGTGTTTCGAGTGAAGAATGCGACAAATGCCAGTTAAAAGCGCAACCGTTCCCATGACCTCCAGTGCGTAGGCCAATTAGAGAGAAATGGTAAGAAAATTTAGTGCAAATTATGTCACCTAATCGGCTCTATTGTCGGTGAGAGATTGCCAGAAATTGTGCAAAGCAGACAAACTATGCCACTTAGAGCGCAGTGCCGGCCAATGTCTGTAACTGGGGGCGGCCAACTGAGCGAGCAGACAGCGATTTTCTAAATTGTGTCCATCAGTAGCCCTAATGCCCGTAGTTGGCCGACCAGTGCGCCGTCCATTGTGCTTCTGAATGAGAATTTCTATAAGACACTCGTTCACACTTACTCCTCCCTCCCCACAAGCGTGTGACCTTCGATGCCCCTCTACGCTATTCACCCAAAACATGCCAATCATCGGCCTAATTTGAGGGCGCAAGCTCTGCATACTTTTCATGCTCTTTAACTGTAGACTGCTGAGAAAAGGGTGTAAAAGAGGTGTCAGAAGCGCGTGACATGTGGTCGTGGCGCCAAGCGACCGGGCAAGTGCCCTGGTTAGGTTGACAAATTAACAGCAATTAAGAGTTGGTTCAATGGCATTGTGTGTGGCAATTTAGCAGATGAGAATCTAAGTGCTCCGGTGACAACGTAACGGATCCCGAGGCAGTTATAGTGGAAAGAAATCTTGAGCAAACAGTGGCTCAAGTGGCCAGTGATTAGGCCCGCGGTCCCACTGGCACCACAACACAAACTTAATGCCATTCAGAGGCGAGAACTAATTACCAAGCCAGGAGCCAGGCTTTATTTACTAGGGGAGGAGCAGTCATTAGACGCCACACCGGATCAGCACCTCTCTCATTACCCAACACTCTGCCCACCCAACTTACTGCATGCAAGCTGAAAATGTTCTGCTTGCCAGAATCGGTCAAAACATTGTTTACATGTCGTTTTGGTCTCTTAAAGGCGGCTAATCTACTACTTAAAAACATAATGCGTCAACCAGCCCCTTCTTAAGTGTCTAGTCACTTTGCAAAGAGTGCAAAAACGATCACACGATCTAGAGCGCACGTACGGACAGGCGTCTTCTAGAAGGTCGACGACCATTGGCGGCCGGCGCGTCCAACCAATCGCAGCTGGTGGGGCCGACTCCGCCCATTCGATTATCGCGCGCAGCACGACAACTACTGTAAATGGCACGCACTTAACAGGCCACACATCGCCGTGTCGACCGTTGACTACTGACTGGTGCTCTGTTGTTGTGTTGCTGGAGTTATGTTGGGTGCCCAGCAAACCCATGCCATGCCCGGTTTTGGCCAGTCGGCCACACCTCGAATGCCGTTTGCCATTCACGAACTGCTCGGTCTGACCAGCACACCGCAGACCTCTCCCGTTTTCCCGCGACCCTCCATCAGCGACCATACCGGCTCTACTAATATCAGTCCCTACTATGGCACGACAGCCAACTTTTCGGCCGCCAACATGCCGCATCCTTTCGCAGCTGCCGGTGCGGTCTGCAGCCAAAGCTCGCTGCCCATGAGTTCCTGTGCCACGTTCGACATGACACGTCAGCATTTCCTGGCCAACCTCGACCCGGTGATGAACTTTGGAGCCAGAAATCAGACAGCTGCCGGACCAACTCTGGACTTGCACGCAGGTACGTACATAGTTGGTTCTGTGAGTCAGGGTAATGCGCGTGAGAAACGGAAAGGCGAGCGAGTGGGAGAAGCGTCGAAAACCAGAAGCGAGCAGACAGACAGGCAGGCAGTGCACTTGTGCATGTGAGAGGCGACGATGACAAATTGTGTTGATTGTGTTGGTACAAGAATCTTGCCTAATTTTCCCCTCATCGACGCCTGAGCACAATGCCGAGTAGCCACTTGAGGCTGATTTGATTTGCCGACTGTAGCGCTGTGGCCGCACTAACTAAATTCGCTTAGGCACACTTGATTAGCAGATTGAGGCTTTTTTGCCCAATAGCGCCATTTAGCAGCGTCCAAATCTGGTTAGCGCCCGCCAGAATAGGGGAAACAAGCGCCCGAATTCCGCGATGAGCCCAATTTCTCCAACCGAATTTACTCCTGCGCCAATTTAGGCGTGAAAAGCGGCGATTTCGCAGACAAAACCAACGGATTCTCCGGCTTCGTCGCACAACCGCCGCTAGGCTTGGCGCACTCCGAGCAGCCGGTTTCGCCCTCCAGCAGTGCCGCCGGCGGAAAGGGCAAACGAAAGAAACGACGCCACAGGTACAGGTACATCCGAGTCAACCTTGCACGTGCAACTGACTGGCCACAAGCACCGTTTCAGAACGATCTTCACTCAGTACCAGCTGGAAGAACTGGAAAAAGCCTTCCGCGACGCTCACTATCCCGACGTCTACGCCCGGGAAATGTTGGCACTAAAGACCGATCTGCCGGAAGACAGAATCCAGGTCGGTTCGACTCACAGCAATCGGACAGTCTGCCATGTAATTTCGTTTGCAGGTCTGGTTTCAGAACCGGCGGGCCAAATGGAGGAAGACTGAGAAATGCTGGGGCAAGAGCACGATCATGGCCGAATACGGCCTGTACGGCGCCATGGTGCGTCACTCGTTGCCGCTTCCAGAAACGGTGCTGAAGTCAGTCAAGGACAACGACCCCGAACAGTCGGCTGCTCCCTGGCTGCTGGGTAACGAGCGATTGCCTAAGCCAAGCTGGTGCTGTGCTTCAGACAGAGCGCACGCTTCAGGCATGCATCAGAAGTCGACCGAGGCGGCTCGGCACTTCGCCGACCACAATTCCGAACTGGGCTCGGACGAAGGTGACAAAGACGACGAGCAGCAAGGGGTCGAGAAGAATGGTGAAGACTGCGAATCTCAACGAGCTCATAGCATCGCCAGTCTGCGCGCCAAGGCGCAGCGGCATGCCGACAAACTACAGTACAGCCACAGGCCGGACGAAGCACAGATGGCACAGAGTATGCCCGGCTTCAGTTACAGTATGCCCATGCCGATTGCACTGTAAATGCAGATGGAATGTGATGGTACTTTACTTGCTCTACCTTTTTGTAGACTGTATGACTGTATCGGTTGTGCCATCTTACCAAAACTTGTACTATATATTGCATATGTTGTGTGGTCTTGTACAATTCTATCGAAACTGGTCGTATCGAGTCTCAGTGTAGTTGTTTGTTGGTGTAGTACGTGTTGCGTTTCTCAAAGTGGCCGGTAATAAAGGAGAATCGGAAAATTGGCACTCAGCCCGTCGGACCATAACCCTACAGCTTATTACTTTGCCGGCGTGTTTTACGCGTCGCGTGGGAGAGCCGTCGGAAATGATGAGCGCGGCCGTGGCTTTTGGCCCTAATTGCCGCCGGTGCCGTAAAAGCGAAGGCGCAATTTCAGGGCCGTTTTGAAAAATTTCGACGTTTATGCCCAATCGAGGGCCGCACCGCCAAATAGCAATTTTCTAATTTCGCCGAGTGATGATAAAAGTTAATTCGAGCCGTCGGCGGCGACCCCCGCTGGTAACGCGAGCTTATTTTGTAACCAAACAAGACGCAGCCGGCCACGCGCCCGTCACCAGGCTAAGTACCTTCGGTGAAAAGCCCAATGTTCAATTAGCGACCAAAACGGCCGTCTAGAGTTACGCTAAAGAGCGAATTAAACAAGAGCCGCCTCTCAATGCAGTCGTAACGGTGAGAAACCGACGCCTTGACCTAAAGTGCACTGACTGATTGACTGACCATACAGACAGACAAACTACTGTAAGTAGCATGTATACCGACACAGCCAATGTTTACGTACAACAGCCGATTATTAAAGGCCATTGATTGTGGCGCAGGTGTAGATCGAGCACCATAAGGTCGAAGCGTCTTTGTGACGCGCTGCTACAATGCGCTCGGCAATTATGAGTCGATTAGAGCGCAATATCTGGCTCAAAAGAAACTCCAACAATCTGTCAATGGTTTGGTGCAACCATCCACAACCTTTTTACGATGCCGCATATGTCACATCGAAACAGTTTTTATGGCAGGTGCCTGTTTTTCGGCCGCAGAAAAACTAGAGCAAGTATGTCTGCCGTTTATTTGCTGCTGCACGCATCTACCTGCCGAAGAAGGGCCGACAATAAGACAAACAGAGTGAGCAAGGGCTACGGTAGCAAACTAGCACCAATAATTGAACTAATGGCGATTATGTGAGCAGCCAACCTAGTTGGGGGCCACTTGGGTGTGCGGCATCGCTAATTGCAGCCGCTGCGACCATTAACAAGCATCTTCAGGGAAGCTAACAGCTAACCGACCGACGTGCACGTCTCAAATGGAGCCACTGACCCCGAACACAATCATGTATTAATTGCTTCGAATTTACCGTACTTGCTTGGAATGTTAGCACGCACCTTCTGAATCGATGCCTTGTCTGCCGGCTCGCCCGACCATCTGTCGGTAGAGTCCGGGTGTCAGCGCTGCCGCCTTGCCCGGCTGTCCCCAGGGATTGCGGATGATGACGCGCTTTGCAGGCAGATTCACGCCGGCGCTGAGAGTGGAAGTGGCCACCACCACGCGGATGCAACTCTGTCGAAAGCCCCGCTCCAGAAACTCACGCTCCTCCATTGTCAGTCCTAAATAGGGCAAAATCAGTTCTCCAAAAGCCATTAGGGTTTATGAGTTTGCAACTTGAATAGGGTATCGCCCAGACAAATCACCAGTAATAATCGGCCACACCGTTACCTCGAGTTTTTATGCGTTTCCAATTCTGTTTCTCTGACTTCGGTGCAAACCGGCGATTTAAATGTAGTTGAGACTGCGAAATGTGCTGGGTCATAATAGGTTAAATAGCTAATTTTGAAAACAAACTTAACCCTTGAGAGATAATGGCTGTGACAAACATAGCTGGTTTATACTCAGCGGTCATGGGTTTTGAGTTTCAAAATTTCTCAAGCGGAAAGGCAACCCCTAATCACCTACGTACAAAACCCCAACAACTATTAACTATTAGAATTCCTCCAGGTCAGACTGTCCAGCCCTCTTTGCACATGCATTACAGTAGAATTTTGCAGCTGCTTATCATGCTCCTAAATAATCTTACTTCCCAGGTACATGTTAAGGCGTGGTTTTGGATTACACCAGGACTAGCCACACAAAAGGGCCGATAGAAAGTGACCGAGGTTAAGCGTTGCTTACCAGCGTGGTGGAAGCAGACACCCATTTGTACGCATTTGTTTAGCAACGAAGGCTTCTGCTTGTTTTCGCCAAACTGTCTTTCGAACTCTCTGTGATATGTGATTTGTCGCTCTTGATCGAAACTGGCCACAATGCCAATACCCAGATCATCTGCAAGCACATCAACGCTTTCTTATCCAAAACTGTTTCGTTACCGATGAAGAATATGAGGAGCATAATACGCTAGCCTAACATATGTTGTTGTCCTCCACAAACTTTGGCTCCAAAACCAAGCACACAAAATGAAACCACAACTTAGCACACGACTCCCACGCTGTTCAGCGGCCGATACAAAATTACGTTTTTCTTTAGACAGCATTCAAGAAAATCCAAAATCGCCGAGAATTCCCATTACATAACCAAACAATTCAGATACATTTTCTTCAATAATTTTCGGTGGGTCTCGAATTTCATTACTGCAAAATTGGTGATATGTTTGTGACTGAACTACGTAGTGACCTCCCTCCCCAGAATCTCCAAAAAGGGGCGTACCGAAACTTCGCACAAAACAATGTAATTTCATGGGGCAGTCAACGCCTATTCACTGGTAGCGGCGTACCCCGGGAAATATTGTAACTCTACCTAATTCGGCTACTGACCAAAAGCAAGAGCTAAAACAAAGCTCCCGCCCACCAACCATGTACGCAGTTACAGAGGGATTTCAGAACAAACAGGAAACTTTCAAAATGTTAAAAAAAAATTTGACACCTCGCGCTCTGACAGCCTGGAAGACAGTCTGAGCTATGGCTTCTGCCACTTTCTCGCACTGTACCCGAGTGCTGCAAAACACCAACACACCGTGCTTTCGAAGAACAACTTCAAGACAAAACCTGAAAGCAAAACTATTATCTGCAATTAAACAACCGAGACATATACAGTACATGGGCCCGGGGTGAAGGGGCTTACCCCTTCGTCGGTAGGCGCTACCCAGCCACCCTAAGCGCCGACCCAAACCGACAATTTTGCCGACCTTTTTGGGATTCGGGGACCATTTTTCTGGGAAAAATAGAAAATTTCAGTCAACACCCATCGCCGGCCTATACATCGTCCAAGATTTTGGTGATCTTGCTTAGGAAAGCAATTTTATACTCTCCAACCCCCCGCCGAAAAACCACATACCCCTTGCCTCCTCCATAAGCCATGTATGGAGACACCGACAGAAAATGGGATAAGGTTCTTACGATACAACATAATCTATACAACATATTATGGACGCTATTAGATATATAGTTCAGAATCTAAAAACAGTATTGCCAGATTACCTTTAAGACCCAATCCAGGGGGTTTGTATAGAAAATTTACCCAAGCACAGCTACGAGTACGATCTTCAAAAGGGTGTAAAGTTCGGGTAGGAAGATTTCGCGAGATGTTTCTGCTGCTATCAAATTTTCCCTGACTTTTTTTAAATTCCCTGACTTTTCCATGACTCCCTGACTTTCCAGGTCCCGCACGAACCCTGCAATCTTACCCAAGCACAGCTACGAGTACAAAAAAGGAGGGAGGAGGGAGACGCATCCCCACTCGCTGACCACCCCGACTTCAAGCATTCAAACACACTAAAAATGCCTGCCGCGTACCAACACTTTTAAAGTAAGAATGCACTCACAAGCCGCCAACAGTACATGAAGACGGAGCAAATGTTTGCGCAACAGAAATGCCGGCCGACCACAGTTGTTAGAAAAAAAATTTTTGAAGGTCATAAATTTTTGCCTTTCTTTAAAAAATTATAAAAAAAATTTTTTTTAATCGTCTTAAATGGGTCCAGCATGCTAGTACAGGTACTTACAACAAATTTGCCACTTTTGCACCTCAAGTCAGTTAAAAAACCTGTTCGAAAACGAAAATACAGGTCTAAACACAGCCTGTAACTGCATAATTTCACCGAAAATTGTCTTTAGAGGCAATTCTAGGTGAATCGTAAGGAAGGATTATTTAAGCAGTCGCTGTATTATGCAGGTTGCTGGATAAAAATGTTCGCTGCTTCCAAAGAATTTTTCAAAAAAATTGCATGTATGTACGTGAATTTTCCCACGTTTCCCTTAATTTGCATGTTGATTTTTCAAAAAAATTTTTTAGCCTAAAAAAAGCTTTTTTAAGTCTTTTTTTTAAATTTTTTTACCCTAACAACTGTGCGGCCGACCGCATTTTTTCAACACAAGTAAGAATACACCTTAAGCTTTGGTTCAGACTTAAACTTATTTTCTTAGAAAAACAACTTTGAAAATGGCAGTTTGCTGGGTGGGGGAATAGACGGGAATCGAAAAAGACGCACAAAATTCAGAATGGATACTAGAGTCTTCTCTTCTGTACTATGGTAAGAGAGCATAAATGGTAAGAGGAATTTAAGAAAAGATGAGAACAACGGTACCCAAAAAGGCAAAACTGTCGATTTTAGAAATTAGCGACTGGCACGTACCCTATCAAGTGTTGCGGGTCATTTGGTAGTCGTAACTCGCTAGGCAACTCAGTAAACTGTTCGTGTTGCTTTGAATAAAGCCAAGAGCCAACAGCTATGGTCTCAGTAAGGGGCACCGGTCTGTAATCGGTAACAAAAAGTTGTGCGTTCAGCCAACCGGATAGAAGGGCCATGTTTGGAATTGTGGCGCTCATTCCAACCACTTGGAGCTTGTTTCTGCTGTCCGTTCCACTGCAACACAACTACCGACGTCAGATACGGGTTGCTTGACATAAACAACAACAACAACGAACCGTCCAGCGCTCAGAAACAGCAACTTAGCGAGTAGCAGTTCAAGTAGATATCCACGACTTGGTTCAGAAACCGTGTGTAACTCGTCCACCACTACCGTACCTAAACAGAACGCACACATGGCATTCATGTAACAGAGGGTCCTTGGGTCTGCCCCCATCAGACTTAGGCCAGACCCCCCCCCGGATGGGACCCCCTCCGATTTTTCTGAAAAATAATTTTTTGAGCGAATTTTTACATTTTTTTGCAATTTCAGACACAAAAATTTCCACAATCACCTGTAAAACAGCACTTTTTAGCAGTGCTTGAGCCCAAATTAGCGATTTTAAACGATTTTTAGCCGAAAAATTGCGATTTGTGAGCGTTTTTTAGTGCCCAACCCTCCTAGGATTTGGGCTCACACCACTCGGCAGGCGCCATACCCCCAACCCCCTTCCCCTTCAACGGATGGCCTGTTATATGTATGACACATGGTATCTGCTAGTGCTGTCAAAAATATGTAAACAAGTGACATTTGTTACCAATTTACCAGTACCAATGTACCGGCACTTATCAGACGTAGTAACAAATAAATAGTACACTGTTTTTCACTCCGAACAGCTCAATAATTCTCAAATACTGAAAGAGAAGCGGAGTTTATTAAGTAAGAAGTCTTAGCAATACTAAGAAAAATGAAACGCAAAAGAAATAAATCAACTAACCAATCTGATCAAGTTTTCCATCTTCAATAAGACGATTAACAAGACCATTTGCTTTTTCTATGGTACAAACAGCAACGTCCCAACTTTGCAAACCGCTACTAGCACTCAGAGATCCCATAAAGCCATCAACTATTACACCAGCTTGTCCGTACACAGTCTGCAAAACTTACATTGCCATAATCTTATAGATTTTGTTTAAAATTCTTCTAAACAGTCAGTTTAATTGGTTGCATATTTCTGCTGATAACCTAGTACTGGTTAATTACGAAAGAAAATATTAGAGCACACCGAATGTTCAGGTTTTGCCCAATGGACACTGGGAGCAGACAGACCCCCGATCGGGACCCCCTTCCGGTTTTCTGGCGGGTAATTTTTTCATCAATTGTTTGCAATGTATAAGAAGTACAGACACTAAAATCTCCAAAATCGCCTGCAAAACAGCACTTTTTAAGCAGCATTTCAGCGGCAAACTGGCGACTTTTTTCCACTTTTAACGATCTTTAAAGGACTTTAGTACTCCCTACCTTCCCAACAATTTGAGTTCAGACTCAATGTCCCCAACGGTGGATGACCGCTTACATGTATGATTGTTCCCTTTCAGGGGATAATGGTGTCTGTACATATACATGAGCCGAGGCCAGGGGAGTTTGGAGTTAAACCTCTCATCTCGCTGGCCAGTACGCCAACCTCGACCGCCCATACCTCCTACTCTCTCCCAGGGACGAAGAAAACTCGCTTTGTTAGATTGTTAGATTTTAGAAGAAACCATATTAAGAGTCAGTCTCTGATTCGATCGAGTCTTGGTATGTCAAATTGAAAATCGAACTTTTGCGTAGAGACCTGTGCGTTGGTGTACTAATAGGCATTCATGAGTTATGTTAAACCTGCAAAGGGTTTATGGATTTGACGCTCCATTCCCGAGATACAAGCCGCCAAAAATCGGCCCGCTTAACTATGGGACCAAAATTCTCAACTCGAATTTCTTTTGTACCAATAAGAGTTGGGACTAAAAAATTGGGGATTTTAGGTAACTTTTTGAGTAGTTTAAGAATTTTTGGTCCAAAATTATTTTTGAGTAAAAATTTTTTTTGCGACCACCTTTGGCCGGCCCTAGCTCGTCTGGAACCCCCCTACACAGTTTTTTTATTTCAGGATTTTGTAGCGCTATCAATTTGCCAGACTATGGTGTAAAGCATTTTGGGCTGCGACCCGACATTCGTGAGATATTCGCATCCGAATGGTCAAAACCATGCAGAATTTGCTAGTTTTGCAGTTTTGCTGCCGATTTTTGGCGGCTTGTATCTCGGGAATGGAGCGTCAAATCCATAAACCCTTTGAAGGTTTAACATAACTCATGAATGCCTCTTAATACACCAACGCACAGGTCTCTACGCAAAAGTGCGATTTTCAACTTGACATAGGGATAAGGGTGGAGACTCGATCGAATCAGAGACTGACTCTTAAATTCAGGTCACAACGCAAAAAATATTAAAAAAAATCATTTAAATGGGTTGACGGGCCTCTAAGAGACACAAAATTCGGGGATTGGCAACCCGGAACATGCCACCACCAAAAAAAATGGAGTGTTTCTTTTACGTATTACTCCAAACGCCCATAGTATTTCTACAAATCCATACGATCGTTGTTTCTTGCCTTTTGCTAAAAAATGACGTGACAATATCCGAAAACCCAATACCTAATAATGAAGACCACAATACCCAGTATTTTTCAGTGATTCCTAAAAATGGAATTTGCGAAAATGGTAACATTCAAGTCTAGAAAATCCTTCTAAATCTATTCCATTCTCAAAAACACATTCATTGTAAAGCTAGCAAACAGCTAGAAAGTGAATTTCAATAGTGGAAATGAGCTGAAATTTTTTCAGCTAAAATTTTGCTGCAGACGTGAATCAATACGTCAATAAGTGGAAAAACCTACTGTATGCTCAGAGGCTACTCTTAAGAGCCGCTTTTTCTAAGCATCGACTCTTCCCGGACTTTATGTCTCCGATGTGGCTAAAATGTTGTATTTTGGTTAATTTTATATAAAAAGATGTTTTATCACCTTCCCGGCCATTTTTGAGACTAAATTTTTCGACTCACTCTCAGCTGTCGGCTCATACCTCGGGAACAAACGAACGTATGAATTTGCGGATAGCATTTTTGGAATCAGAAGAGCACTCTCTTTCAAACGCTACCCTACTAGGGTGGATTGCAGACAAATAATTTTTTTCGAACCCCTTCAGGGCCAGTTTTGACCCACATACAAGCGTGATTACCGCTATTTTTTGCAGACATATTAGGCATAGACATCATACCTAGTTTTGGCGACACAAATTTGGCAGCATCTGTAATCAAAGTCATCTGGACTCATTTTATTCAACGAAAAAATCCTTTTAAAACAGCAAATTTCAAACTATGGTATTTTCGATCATGTTTTGAAAATCACCAATTTTAGAGTAATTTGAGCTGAAGGGGTGCCCACATAGTGTACAAGTACAAGTGTTTACTTTACTGTCATGCGCAATGGCAATATGTGCCAATCATTTTCCTGTAAGGTTCAAAGCCATACTCTTTGAATTACCCAATTAATGAAAAAAAATACAATTTCCGTGGACCACCCTGATTCTTAGTTTTCGGTTCATACGTAGAACTAACAGGAGTTGGAATTTAAACGGAGACAAAAACAAACCAACAGTGCTGGAACAAACCTGAAGGTAAATCATTTTCTCCCGTGCGACGGAAATAAAAGGCAAAATAATCAGCGCTTTCTTGCGCTGCTCTAGAACGCGCCTCAGTACCAACAGCTCAGCGACCAGAGTTTTGCCAGCACTCGTCGGGGCAGAATAGACTATGTTGCTGCCGCGATGCCAAACCTCAGGCAATCGGAGACACTGAACTTGCCATTCGAACAGCTCTGTAATGCCCTTGCTAGCATAACAGGAAACAACAGCTTTCGGAAGTTGCCATTCAGCATCGGCAAGCCGTGAACCTGGCATCCTCCTAAACTTCGCAATTACACACCACGTCCGTCACTTCGCGATTGCCATGTCTGAAATTAGCAAACCATTCAGCGCTCTTTTCCTTGTATTACAGGAGTGAGTGAACACTACGTGCACTTACGTAGATGCGTCCCTTTTTTAGATATAAGATAAAATAATTCCCTCAGATATAATAAAAAATCACATTTACTTCAATTTAAAAACCGATCCTTTGTTTTACGGCGGCAACAGATATAAAGATTGGGGAATGGGCTGTATGTTAATCGGTTGTCTAAATTCAAGGGCTATCTAATGCTATGAACCACTTCCTCCAGACTCTAAGCGAAACGGAAAAAACCGATTTCTTCTTGTCACTTTTGTAGTGCGAAAACTGGACCCGATTAGGGTCGTCTGCTCTTTTGAATCAAATCTGCTTGTAAGTAGTGAAACGGATAAATAAGCATGTTTTACTGCTTACAATTCAATTCTATGTGACTTGGCATTTGCCTTAGCGTTGCGGGCAGATAGGCCTCGAAAAAAATATAGAAGCTGCTCGTCGATAAGATCTCACAAAACCACAAAACACTGAAACTTAACAGTAGCAATACCTCCTCATTACAAGCCAAAACCTTACTGTAATTCCAGCCCGATTATCGTCACTAAAAAATCAAATCATATTCTGACTCAAGAGAAAGCATTATTCCATTGAAAATTCACATCTGAACAGAATATTTGCGCACGGATTTTTTTCTTATTAACCAAATCCGGATTTGCAAATCATTTCACAACGCAATTTTAGAAGTTGGGTGGGATTGGGACCGCGAATCTTTTTTGTCCGGATTAACGAGTCATATAACTTGGAGAAAAATTCAGGCCTGGCCTAAAAATGTCCGGAAGACGAATATCCGGATTAACGAGACATGACTGTAATAAAATATGCTTTTAGCCTTTTTGGAATTGTTTACCTGCCATATTCTGTCGTTTATAAAGGAAACCGAAATTTCCCACAGAGCACAGACAGAGACTTTTCACCTCATATTTCATATTCAGAATAAGGCCTCAGAGACTTCAAGTTACGAAAGGAAAGAGCTAGATGAATTTAGACAACTGCTACAAGCTCAAACGCCAAGGTTCTTAGCATATTTTTGGATAAATCGATTTTTAGCCAGTTTTTTTCTGCTGGTAGTCTGACAAACATAGAAAATTAGCTATTTTAGGCACATAAATGTTACGTAGACCGACGACACTTGTAGAGAATAAATAAAAGTCATCCAATTTTTCAGCTAGGCAAAAATCCGGATCGAATTTTACCCGTTTTTAAGTTTTTTGGATGTTTTTGGGAGACTGACCCAGATTACTGTAGGTCCACCTACTCCAAGTTCTTCACCGGTAGAAACAAACGATTTTCCCGTTCAGCTCACCTGAACGGAAAATTTTGAGCAACCATTGCGAGCCAACAAGCAGACATTTTTTTACTGCAAACTTGTGAACCACCAGCTAGTTTCTACTAAGCAAACTCTAGACCAATTTACAGAACAAACGGCCAAGAATTGAGCTCACAGAAGCGTTACAAATTTTTCTATTTAGGTGAGGTGAACGGAAAAATTGTTTGTATCTATCGGTACTGATAACATTGCATTGCTTTTTGTTAGCTACCTCGGGAAAAAAGGAAAAAGGGATAAAACGGGTTTCTTTGAGCTATTTACGATTCACGCGTAAATATAGCTACTCCTGTTTATTCGCCACATGGTGGATAATTGAGAAGGCCCATTCACCCAACCCACAGTCAAACCTAACTTTTAGCTTCGGCTTAGGCTTAGGTTCAGGCTAGTTTTAGGCTTAGGCTTTTAGGCTCAGGCTCATACTTAGGCTTAGGGACAAGTTTTTTATGACATCTCTGTCATGTGGCGGATACGTAATATCCGAGGAGGATATACACGAAGGGAAGTATGTTTGTTTACGTGTACACGCCTTTCTTTCTTGAGCTTTCTTTAAAGCCATGGATCAAAGTGCTAAGTTGCCAAAGTTTCCTATTGGTCAAGAAACAGAACTTGTGCTTGTGTTGTCAAACAAACGACCGGCAAGAAGGCGCTAAAAGCCTGATTCATGGCGTAGTCCCCCACCGGCGTAGTAGGAAAAAAACCCCCCCACTCGCCGGCGAGCTGGCGGGATTACTGTAGTCCGTTTGAATTCTTGCGTGGTGTGAACGTGAAGTTTGTTTTTGCCAAAATCGCATTATTTTTAGTGCGATGAAGCTGGTAGAATGCTGGAAAGTGCTCAGTCGTCCGAATTTAGTGAAAGTTAGTCACCCAAATATTAATTAGATGTTGATCAGACAATCTGGTTGTTTTGCGTTGTCGAAGCGTGTGAGCGATTATGGCGGAACAGTAACAAGAATTTTCAAACGGATAGCCTACCTAGCTGATAGAACCAGAAGAAGGGCTCTAGCAAGACGGTTTAACTGAAGCAAACTCACTTACGCCTTGGGATCATGGAGGCGGACAAAATCGTGTTCCGGCGTAACAATTTTCTGGTTAGTTAGCAACTTCATCATCTTTTTAAATGTTCAAAATGACTTAAAGGCTGCAGTGTCTCGCTCGTTAGTTCGTGAGGGAGGGATGACATCGTTAATAGGAGGATCTTTATTTTAGCACTTATAGTTTGTTGTGTGTTTGTTTAAGTACCGACTGTTTGTTTAGTGCCATGAGTAGCGCTTATTTTGCCGATACTAGACCCCAGTCCGCTGTACTTGCGTGTCTATATCCTGTAAGAATCTGCCGCATGGCAGAGATTTCTTTAGAACCTTGTCCCTAAGCCTAAGGCTAAAATGTCGAGAAGTCGGCCGGTACGGGCGAATTGGCCTCCTCTAATTACCGCGACGCGCGACAGATTCTGGCAGAATATTTACGCGCTAATGTCCGCGGTCGGAGAACGAAGTGCTAAGTTTAATCAAAGAAGTCCAGCCAGGATGGCGAACACAAACGACGACCATTCTCTGACTAGATCGGGACGGGCCAAAAAGTAGTTGGTTTTGTTGCCGTAGCAGGTAGGCTGGCAGGCTGTAGGGTGTGCGATGACCGGTCCATACCGGGTGCGCTAAGTGACTGACGGTTGTCTTGGTGTGTATTGTTTTTCTCGCTATAATTTAGTTTAAATTTAGTGTACGCAGATGCAGTTTCTTTAGGCACCCCTGCACCGGCAGCGTTCTAAAGCGCGACAGCAGTAGCAGAATGCCGACTGAACCGGGCATGCGGCTGCTTTAACAGTTCGGCGATTGTGACAGAGAAGTTGCCTTGCCTTGCGACGGCTTATTCAGCTTGACGCTATTGCCGGCCCTAACTGCCGTCTCCACAAACAATTGACACGGTTGCTTCCACTGTCTACGATGACAGAGAACAGATGCTGGCAGCCAGCGATGAGTAAAAATGCTACTGAATCAAGACCGGATATGAAAAGGGGCTGTAAGGTACGACATTTTGATTTAACCGTCTCAAAACCGCTACACTCTAAACAAATTTGTATCGCCTTAGTAAAATTACGACTTTTTATTCATCATTCCATTCTAATATATGTTGAAGTTTGGCGAAAGAATTTGAAATTGCTCTCAATGAATAATGCAAGTTATGATGTTTACGAGCCTAAAAATAGTGGCTTGGCTCAGTTTAGGTCAGCTCGTTTGTTCGCATCTATCGACCGAAAAAATGGGTTGGCTGGCGGCATACATGTACTAGGGGGTTTGGGGGTTACCCCCTAGCTAGAAAGGCCAAACCCCCTAACCCACCGAGAGAAGTTAGGGACCCCGACCCAAAAATGCAAGTACTAGTAGCAGCTCCAGTACTAACAAACTGGTTCAAATTTAACAAATTTTTAGCTTAAAATTCGTTTGAAAAGCCTTTGGAAACCGAATTTGCCGTTTCCACTGCTGATGTTTAAGCGAAATCGGTGTTTTTCATACATGTAACAGGGGGTTTGCACCCACCCGACTTAGGCCAGACCCCCCCGAGACGATTTTTCTGGCAAGTAATTTTTTGAGCAAATTTTTGACGATTTTTAGCCCAAAAATTGCGATTTTTTCGATTTTGAGCGTTTTTAGTGCCCAACCCCCTCCCAAAATTTGGGCTCAGACCCCCGGCCGGCGCCAACCCCCCCTTCGGCGGATGACCTGTTACATGTATGGTGTTTTTGGAATTTGGGGGTAGGCCTACCTACGTTTATGGAATAGAATCAAGACAAGACACTCTGACAATGCAATGATAATTGTTTAGTAGCGCGTTCTGGGCTCGAGAGCCGAGTGTAGCCGAGCTTTTTCAGGTTGGTGAGCATCTCTGCAAACTAGCGGTATCATCATGTGCATCCCTGACTGCAATTATCAAGCACTACCCATGACCCGACTGAAAGCGCGACCGAATTGGTTGCTGACATACATGTAGCCGTCGACCGACCGGAACCAAATTTTCCGCCGGACATGTACTGAACCTGAAGCGCTTTCTGTCCGTCAATCAGTCAGGTTAAACTGAAAGCCTTCGTTCAGACGATACTCGTACGCTTCTGCTGTGGAAGAAGTCACTGCAAAACTACACTAGAGATCTTGATTACGCAATTGTTACTTCTGATTGGATGATTTGTCTTGTCTCTGTGTGCACGATGCTTTTTAGGCGGGAAAATAAGTGATAAGAAAGAGTTTTGCTATATATAACACCCACTCGTCTAACCTGTTCGTCATTGTTTGTTTGTGTATAAACTTCTTCAGTACGCAAGGCCGTGCATAAAAAACCAGAAGTAAATCATTGTACTGATCGCGTATCGTCTGTCTATCGACCAAGAATCCAAACTTGGTGGGTTCAGTGTCGTGCACCGCTTGTTCGGTAGGGCAGAACTACTGTTGTTTGTGTATCACACACATTTACCATACACAATTGTTTTTCTGAATGTGTATACACAAATTACCTTACACATTTGCCAGTGAATCTGTATACAACACACACATTTTGAAAATCCAAAACCAAACAACAGTAGGCAGAACATCCCTAGTTTGTGGTGCGTGCGTCAAGGCGTTGCTGGTGACCCTGACGCCACCTACCTGGTCATTGTTGCGACAGGAGTGCCGAAACATTTTGTGCCCCCTAGCTTCCCACCCCACGATTGTACCAGCAATCGTTTGGGCTTTTGCGTCATCTGTTTAGTCAACCTGGTTTCGAACCCACAACATCTCCCAGATGCCGGGGCCGCCTTAAAACACAAGGGCAGCGAACTGAACCTTTGGTAAAGGCGAAGACGAATTCGGGTACTACATACATACAGCAGGTGTCTTTTGCAACAGAGCCCACTTTCTCAGAAAATTTATTCAACTGTAGATAGGTAAAAAGTTATACTTTGGCGATCAAACAAATGCTAGCTCGTGGTAGGTACCGTAACCTCCCCAATTTGAAGATTCTCCTTGTTATTGATCGGACCTAGATGAAATCGTCGAATTTTTAGTGTCTGGCAAAGGCCGGCCTATGCAATAAACGTTGTTTTTTCGAGAGGAACAATCCACCAGCAAACCTGTTTTGTCATCTATGGTTACTAAAAGAAAAAACAGTTTTATTTTCTTTTTTGTATCTCACAAATGCTGTGGCACATTCTCTGCCACCAGCGTTTATGCCATTCCTAACAACGGCGCCTACATTTTTCTACATGAGAATAGATTCAGCTAAATTCTATAACTAATTATTCGTTGGAAATGATTCAAATACAACCGCAAAACACTTCTATTTTATAGCGGTAGTTGAGCAGAAATATGTTCTATTTTGTTTCACTTGCACGTGCTGATAAACACGTTTGCGGAGTTTGAACTTCCCGCGCCACTTTACTACACACCGAACGGCGCTACAGTAATCCTCACGGCGGCGGCCGAGTGGGGGGGTTTTTTTCCGGGAATCCCCACCGGGCAATCTGCTTATTTTATGGCAGAGCAGTTTACGTTCGCACCGCTACTCACGGTGCGGCCCGGTGATCTCCGGATCAATATTTAGCACTATTTAGCAGGCGGTAGATTTATTTAGCAAATCGAACACAATTTAGCTGACCCGTTAGATTTATTTTGCGATCGCTTCTACGGTCTGTCAACGCGTGAAACCGTCTAAACAACAAAAATTCCATTTATTTTTGAAAATGCTGACTGATTCTTCAGGTGTGCTGGTGCAAACCTGTTTTTCAGACTTTTTGTAATGGGAAGATTTGTAAGTAGTTCCAGTTTATTTAGCTGATCGTCTAAAATGCAACGTCGTGGTCGTGGTCGTCCAAAGACGGGATTCGGCGTTCCTTGGGAACAAAAAGAAATACCGCAGCTAATCAATCAATACGAAGCGGGGGAAATTCTGTCGGAAAGAGACCTGGCTGACGCAGTTTCGTGTTTGTTCGGCTTTTGTATCACAAACGTAGCAGTTCATGCGTTCCTGACCAAGAGCAAGAAGAAAATGCAGGCACAACAGGTTATTTCGGTGGATGATGAAGTAATTTGTCTCTAAACATCGGAAATGTACTGCTGTCCAAGTGACAGAACTTCACATTCCTTCATCACTATGTTGCTTGCTTCTTTTATTGCACGGATTTTGCTGGGCCTTTTACTTTTTTCGGTTTCACGAATGCGTGCAGAGTGTTCTAAGAAGAGAAGTAACAGAAATTTTAGCGTTTACTCTAGGCTGAACAACCCTGATTCAGCAGTGCGTATAACAAAGAAAACGTTTTTTATGTCTGTGTTTACTGCTTGGAATTCTGGGTACGTATCAAACTCACACGAGGAAGTCACCACTGTTGCTCGTTGTACGAGGCCGGTTGTGTGTTTCTCTTATTCTGCCTAAGTACCGTTTTACAGGTGTCTGGCTTTAAAAAAGAAGTAAAAGATTGATTGAAAAGATTGAAGATTGATTCTCACAGCTTTCCATGTTATGCTGTTGACGCCATCAGATGCCAACTCTGCTCAACACCAACAGCCGTCTTCCACCAGTATCAATGACAGCACGCTTTCCAACTGATCCGGGAATGCACTCTAAATTCGGCAACGTTTTTTCAACGGTTGCTTTTCTTTTATAATCGGTTGCTTGCTGTATTGGGGCGGTCTGTCCGTTCATTTCAACATTCCTACCCTAACCCGGTGTGGCACTTACTGTCTGTCTGTCTGTCTAAGTTCGTCGGCAACCTTCTTTTCCCTGTGTAACCCTTTCGGAATCACCTGGAATACTATCTGTGGTGTTTAGGGACTGCGGATTCTCATTTGTTCAACTATGTTGATGATTCCAAAAGTTACAATAGACTACATCGTAAATGCTATTCTTAACAATGCTTCTGGACCATTTTCGCTTAATGGATTGCGTTAGCACGGTTATTTCAATATTTCAATCCACAAAAACCGGACCTAAGGAAGAACTGCTAAGCAAATGCATGAATTACGACAAAGTTGTTACTAATTCTCCTCCTGTTCATCGTCCTCTTCAACCTCTTTCTCCTCATCATCTTACTGCTCACTCTCTTTCACCTCATCACTCTCGTCCTCAACTTCTTTCTCTTTCTCACCATCCTTCCTCTTTCTCCTCCTTCTCTTCTAGCCACCTCAAGGAATACGGGAACGAAATGAAACGGGCCTTTGCCTAACAAGGAATAGGTTAATCCGAATCTTCGGTTGTCGACGTCAGGTCATGTGTATGTGCTTAAAGAAGACTCTGTTTCACTTCACAGCATTGCAGAAGCCGAGCATTGCACAATCTGAAATTGCATTCGGACCACTTTGGTACAGTCCGTCTAAACAATGGGCCACTTTGATCGGGAGATACCAACGACGCACCGCTACTCACCGTTACCATGGACCACGGTATACACATGGACACGAAGCTGAAAATTTCCCCTATACCACAGTTGCGCGACCCCGAAAATTGACCGAATCAACAAACTGGTGCCTAATCGAAGAAGTACAACGAACGGACAAGTAGCATAGAGATGTATTTCAACTGTGGCACTGCAAGCAATAATACAGTCAGCATCAGCACGAGATTTTCACCAAAACAGAGACCAGATGCAGAAATTTGCACAGACAACGACGAGATCACACAAAAACGTATCGCAGTAAAACATTTCTAGACTTGAGCTTATAAGCCTTATTAACAATATTCATCTTACTAGAGCTATCAGACAACTTCTTAACAAGATTTTAGCACAGGCAATTACCTATTTTCGAAATCAAATACGAGAAAACTCATGACCCCGACGGCATGAGAAATCAGTGGATCAACCGGTTGTTCTTCTTCCAAAAGCAACAGCACAGCTTCAACGAAAGTGGCTTTAATGCTGTGGCACTGCAATAATGGCGAATTAGGAGTCTGCTCAGCCATGATACAGGAATAAACCATCCAGGCTTTCCAGCAAACTCCGAAGGCAACAACGCTGGGCACAACCAAGCCACCACGGTTGACCTGATCTATCAGCTGACCTATTTTTTGCGGATCGCTGTTCTCGACACTCAGCTCAGACAATTCATCAACGTCGGCGTTTGGATCAAACAGAATGTCTTTTGCAGACAACGCATTTTGTAAGTCTGAGAAGCGACTGCACCAAAGCACCGCAGACATAGAAAACAACGTTAGCGTCCGTGCAGTAATGGTCAGATTGTTTTGCCTGTCCCATTATTATTTGACCAACGCGTGAATTTTTTTAGCTCACCGGCCAGTGTCAGTCAACAGGCTAGGGCACCGGAAGTATCTCACCTGTATTAATGTGGATTAACTTTTGATCAAGGAACCAGCTCGAATTTGTCATTCACTATCAAGCAGTTGCCGCGGAGTAATCCAGTAATTTCCACGGGACAATTGGCGATACCAGGAATATCGGCGTTCTTGTGGGTGGAGCGGAGTTGAATTTACCCAACAGAACGCAATCCAATCGAAGCTCGGTTACGCAATATCTAAAAATACACATATACTTAAATAAAATGAAAAATCTAAAGATCAGAAATATTCAAACATAAAAGAGCGATAACAGGAAAAACAATGCAAACGTAAAAATAATAATTACCTAGCTCTTTTTTTACCAATGTCTTACACATGTGCCGCGCAGCTAGGAACGTTTCAGAAGTTAACCCTGGTTTATCAGACGACTGCCACTAATCAAGAATTGACAAAAACTGAGTTAGACTAACTAACTAACTAACAACGACCTATGTAGGTACCTACTAGAGATGAAACCGCAAAGAAAAATACCGGATACCGGATACTGCTTCCGATCAGAAAAATACCGCATTATCCGGTATTTTAACCGGATAATAAGTAAAAATACCGGATACTGGATAGTGTTTTTGAGCTAAAAAATACCGGATTATGGTTGCATCTCTAGTATCTATCCACATGCATGGGCCGGAAAAATCCGGAGGGGGTCTGGAGATCTGGGGGGCCGGAAAAAAGTCCAAAAAACGCCTATTTTGTGTTAAATAAGCGGAAATTTTCTCCCTCCGGGTGGCGGGCGGGGGGTATGGCCGGCCGAGGGGTAGTATAGACCGGCGAGGGGAGGGGTAAACCTACCTTATCCCCTGCGGCCCATGTCTGCTTATCCACCTACCACCTACTATTAAAAAAGGAATCCTTGTTTTTTCGAACTTTCGAAAAATCCCTTTTATATAGGCGAATAGCTTAAAATGAAAGCATTTTACAGGTTTCCGGAGTACCTTAATCGCTCTCTGCTGATCAAATAACCTATACGAACGTGCATCATAGACCCGTAATTCGTTCCCGTAAAACTCGCCTACTGATTCTGGGAGGGTGACAAAAAAGGTTCGAAAAAATAGTGAAAAAATTGTTAAAAACTAACAAAATTACGTTAGAAAATCGTTGTTGTACCGGAATTTGGTTCTACAAAAGATTCCATAAGTCAAATAAACAAACAAACTACCTAACTTGTTCTTCTTTTCTTCTTTTTTTTAATTTTCCTCGGCGGGAGCGTTTAATGTTTCAGCTGATGGGTAAACTCACGCGCAACTGCGGTAGAGATGGTTATTACCCAAATTTGAAGGTACTGGTGAAGAGGACCTAGTGAAGGCAAACAGTGAAGTAATGCCGGATTTGACCGCCGAAGACAAGTCGCTGTGTGCACGATGCGACCAATCGTTCCTCACCCTGCAGGATGTGGCTAAGACTGTTGACTGTGTTGGCTGTGCGTATTGCCCAAGGTGGGTGTGTCTCGACTGCATCTTGGAAACACCCCGTTCAAGTCGGTTCACAAAGGAACAGTCTGCAAGGCGATTAGACATCATCGAGACTCTCAGTTCCTCTGCCGTCATTATTAACTGCCAGAAGTGTGGAGTGCCGGAACCGAAAGTGTTGGTGGATGAGTGGCGGTCGGCTTGCGCCCGCGTTGAGGAGCAGAACAAGCGTATTCAAGTCATGGAGCAAGCGATTAAGCAATTGCAGTCTGACATGCCTTACTTGCATTCGCAACAACAGCAACAACTCTCTCCCGATCTGATCAGCCATATAACCAAAGTGGCTACAGAGGCAGCCACTAACGCTGCCGTGAAGGTTGCCTATGACTTGAAGCAGGAATTTGCCGAGCTGCTAGAGAAGAACGACAAAAAGAATAAGCTGGTCATTGTCGGGTTTCCGGAGACGCACGGCTCAGACAAAACGCAAAACGACACCGATTTGGCTCGTGTGCAGGGTCTGTGTGATGAGCTCGAGATTCCGGCGCAGGCTGTGCTGCGCACGTTCAGGGACGGCGCTAAGAGGCAAGACGGAAAGAGCCGTATTATCAAAGTGGTCTTTGCCGAGGGCTCCACGCATCATCGGCATACTGTTCTTACTCGAGGTAATGCCGTTATGCGGCAGTGGAATTGGGGTGTCGCTCCGTTCAAACCCTTCATTAGAACGGACATGACCTTTCGTGAGCGAGAACGAGATCGCGACCTGCGTACGGAGCTTGAGCAGCGTCGGAAGAACGGTGAACGGAACTTGGTAATTAGGAATGGTCGAATTATTGAGAAGCGGTCAAACTAAGTAAGTCCAACCAAGGAGGTACCCAGTTGTTTGCTCGGTTTCTGTTATTTAATGCTAGAAGCATCAAAAATAAACAGATAGACCTATTATTCGAGTGTACGAGCAATCTGGATACGATTTTGGCTGTGACTGAGACATGGCTTGACTGTGATGTAGGTGACGAATTTTTTGCACTAATCTCACTGTCGCATCATTATGTAAGGTCGGACAGAACTGGTGGTGGCAGGGTCCGTGGCGGGGGTGTTCTTTTACTAATACCAAAATGTTATAATTTTGTGCTAATTGAACAACATGGTTCAGAGTACTACGAGTGCATCTGGGTAGATCTTTACTGGCCCGGAAGTAAATTGCCGTTTTTACGGCTAGCGTTATATTATCGAACTAATGGAGCGAACATTCACCTCTCTACAAATGCTCTTGTTGACCATGCCAGAGGTTTTTGTCATACTACAGTGCCTGTGCTATTTTTGGGGGACTTTAATTATCCTGAAATTAAATGGGATGGGTTTGAGGGAATGCTTCCACCATCTGAACAATTATTTTGTGAATTTACCTTGGAACAGGGTTTTGAGCAGTATGTTCATAGAAAAACGCACTATTTGGGTAATATCCTTGATTTAGTGTTCTGTAATGAGCCAGGGTTGGTTTATAGTATCGATATAGATGAACCGTTTGCTAATTCCGATCATTATAAAGTAGTAGGTAATATGGGACCTTTTCATTATAACACTAATATGTCCAAGAAAAAGTTCTTCCGTAATTTCGCAAAGGCGCATTATGAGTCTATTTTTCAGTATCTAGACCATATTGACTGGTTTGAGTTGTTTGATGGATGTGCAAACGTGGACCAGTTTTGGGATGTTTTTCTGAGACATTTAAATAAGTGTATTGAGTTATTTGTACCCTTGTGTGAGGTTCCTCACAAACACTATTCACCCTTCTCTTTCGGTACTCGAATCTCTCACAAGCAGGTAAAGAAATTGCATTATTTGTACAAAAGAAACCCAACAGACGAACACCGTCAAAACTGGTTACGAGCAGCATCTCAGTTTCGTAGACTCAAACGGCGAGATATTCATGAAGAAGAGCATTCTGTACTAAACTCCAAATCAGACCCTAAATTCTGGTCTTTTGTACGCTCTCGTTTATCGTGTAAATCACAAATTCCAGCTCTAGTCACAGAAGAAAATCGAGTTTTGATTGATTCTAAAGAAAAAGCAGAAGAGTTCAACGGGTTTTTTACATCAGTCTTTACATATGACGATGGAGTGAAATTGCAAATAGAGCCAGAAAGAGTGGAACAAAAATTATCAAACATTGATTTTGATGTGCAGACTATTTTTGACCACATTATCAGGTTGTCTCCAAAGAAATCATGCGGAACAGACTGTATTCCTCAATTTTTTGTTCGTAATTTGGCAGCAGTCTTAGCTAAACCATTAGAAAGGGTTTTTGGTTTTTCTTTTGCATCCAGATCTGTACCAAAGCAATGGAAGGTATCAAAAATTATTCCGCTTCACAAAAAGGAATCCGTGTCCAAGGTAAAAAATTACAGGCCCATTAGTTTACTTTGTACTTGTAGTAAAGTTATGGAGTCTATTGTTAGAGAACGTTTAGTTAATCATCTAAAGCATAATCGAATTATAACAGAAGCTCAACACGGCTTTTTATCAAAACGTTCAACGGTCACACAACTCTTATTGTGTTTAAACGACTGGACAAAAGCTGTGGATGATTGTTTAACAGTTGACGTCATTTATTTAGATATTGCAAAAGCTTTTGATTCTGTCTCTCATAGTAAGCTTATTCAAAAATTACAGGCGGTCGGTATTTCGGGTACTATGCTGGCTTGGTTATCAAACTACTTAGAGGATCGTCAACAATATGTGTGCTTGGACAGTAATGTTTTGTCTGGTCTTAAATCTGTTACGTCAGGAGTTCCACAAGGTAGTCTTTTAGGTCCAATACTCTTTTTGATTTACATAAACGATTTAGTATCGGTTCTTAAAAATTCCAAGATTAAATTGTATGCTGACGATGCTAAAGTGTATTTCTCTGTTCCTAGAAATACAGTAAATCAAGGACTCTTAGAGGATCTAAGAAACGTTTATGCCTGGTCTTATCGAATGCAGTTATCAGTCGCCTTACAGAAATGCTCAGTCTTGCATTTGGGGTATGGTAATGCTCATACAGAATATCTCATTGGTGATACACAACTTCCTGCTGTATCATCTGTTGCGGATTTAGGAGTGATAATTTCGAAAGATCTTAAATTTTCTATTCACTGTAAGCAAGTTGCGGCGAAAGGTTTTCAGCTTGTAAATTTAATTTACAGAACTTTTGTAACTAGAGATAAAGATTTTCTAGTTCAGATGTTCAAAACTTACGTCCGGTCGAAACTTGAATATGCTACAGAAGTGTGGAATCCTTATTTAATTAAGGACACAGAGTTAATTGAGCGTGTGCAACGTCTCTTCACCCGTAGGTTACCCGGAATGGAGGCGCTAAGCTATGTAGATAGACTTAGGGTTCTGAAATTGCAGTCACTTGAAGAACGTCGTTTGATTAAAGATCTGGTTATGGTGTACAAGATTATTTATGGTCGAGTGGATGTTCCTTTTGACAGTTTCTTTCAGTTTGCTAGGGTTCAAGGTACTCGAGGTAACTGCCTTAAGCTGTATGTTCAATTTTCGCGTACAGATGCACGTAAGTATTACTTTGCTAACCGTGTTGTTTCGATTTGGAACGACTTACCTGAACATGTTGTAACTAAACGTACTGTTGGTTCTTTTAAACAAGGTTTGCTTTCTCTAGAGTGGGGTAATTATTTACGGAGCCGTTATGTAACTGGTTTATCTTGAACACGCTTATGGTGGGTGAGTAGCCGGTCAATCGGCCCTGCCTACCTCCTTCTGTCCGGCCAAGTGATTGGTTGGACTGTGTTTGTTTTTAACAACCATATTTTTGTGTTGATAAAGTTAAAGTTAAAGTTAAATGAAGGCGGTTTCAACTTCGTGTCCATGTGTATACCGTGGTCCATGCCGTTACGCACCGTTCGCACCAGCAGCGACCCCCATTGGGCGCCGATCTTTCGGAGCGGTGAATTTGCTTAGATCGATCAGAGAACCGTTCTATTTCAGCTTGCATTAACAAATTACGCGTTTTGTTGGAAAAGTAGCTGGAAAATCAGCTTGTATTAAAATTTTATAAGAAAAAAGCGAAAATAATCACGTCTGTCACAGCGGCCCCGGCACGGCACCCATGGAAGCGGTGTGTTTGTGGGTTCGAAACCTGTTGAGGCGATGGGAAGTAGTCGACACAAAGCCCAACCCAGGCCGTCGAAAGTCAGCAATGGCAATGGCAATGGCAATGGCAATGGGGACCAAACAAGCGTTGTCTTGCACCCACCCACCCAAAAGGGAAGGGTTGTTGTTAAGGAGGCTGCCGGTCCTTCTGTCTGTTCCTGCTCTATAGCAGTTGGCTACTCCTAGTCCGAAAGGACAAAAAGTTACAACAACAAAATAACAATTCGACCGGACATGCAATGCAGCGGAACCACTGACAGCATCATCCAGTTTGTACTTGGTGTCAGCCACAGCCGTGAAGTAATTTCGGCCAATCATTTCCCATTTTGGTACTATGTCAGTCAGAAAAGGTGCTGAGATGACACGTTTTTGCCTGACAAAATTGAGACGTTTAGCGATGGGTGACAAACACACCGCTTCCATGGGTGCCGGGGCCGCCGTGACACACGTGATTATTTTCGCTTTTTTCTTTTAAAATTTTAATACAAGCTGATTTTCCAGCTACTTTTCCACCAAAACGCGTAATTTGTTAATGCAAGCTGAAATAGAACGGTTCTCTGATCGATCTAAGCAAATTCACCGCTCCGAAAGATCGGCGCCCAATGGGGGTCGCTGCTGGTGCGAACGGTGCGTACGGTGCCTAAACTACTAACAGCCGCTTATTATTTATTAACACTTGCTTCAATAAGTGTACTATTCAAGTCTAAGCCAAATTACTTACTACTGAGCGGCTTTTATGTAGATTCTTGTCGCCGGCAAAAGAAATCATCGTGACGACGTGATTGTGTGCTCGTTCTTCAATAAAAGAGAAGGCGGTGACAAAAATCTCAATAGTCAACAAAAAAAAGGCTATCGACAAGAAATTTTTTCGCCGGCAGAAGATATCGCGCGGCGTTTGAGTACCTTCATGCTTTAAGCGAGTCGCCATACAGAAACACTGGCCACGCAAGTTTTTCTACAACAGAAGCATGAATACACCTTTAAAGACTAAGTTAGGGTGGTTCGGTCTCGGTGGGGGGAATCCCTCTCAACCCTGAAGGCAATTCGGTTTCTTCAAGCCGTTCGCACCGGCGGGTTACGTTGTGGGCGCTAAAATTTAGTGCAATTGGCAGAACGCTTCTTTCTTCAGCTGTGATACTTCTACAATATGCTTTGTGCTTTCACTCATATCTCTCTTGGCCAACTCCGAATCGCCATGCCGAAATACTATCCCAAGAATCGGCCGATTCAGTTGTGGAAATCAATGACAAGGTCGCGTCTTGGCCATGGGTAACTTACGCTATCCCGTGTGTCACGGCGGCCCTGGCACGCGTGGAAGCGTGTGTTTGTGGGTTCGAAACCTGTCGAGGCGATGGGAAGTAGTCGACATAAAGCCCAACCCAGGCCGTCGAAAGTCAGCAATGGCAAGTAGATAAATGGGGACCAAACCTTAGCTGTCTTGCACTCACCGACAGCAAAAGGGGAGGGTTGTTGTTAAGGAGGCTGCCGGACCTTGTGTCTCTTCCTGCTCTATAGCAGTTGGCTACTCCTAGTCCGAAAGGACAAAAATGTTACAACAACAACAACAACAACAACAACAAGAACGATTTTCCTTCAGATTCCAACGATTTCAACTCTTCAAGCTGTGATGCCTCTTCAATGCAAAATCCAAAATAAAAAAAACGCCTATTTTGTCTTAAATAAGCGAAGATTTTCTCCCTCCGGGAGGGGTCTCAGGGAGGGCGTATGGCCGACCGAGGGGGTATATCCCTTACCCCCGGGCCCGGCCCATGTATGTATAAGGGGGAGCCGGACAATTCGCCACCACCGACTCGCCGCCGGACAACTCGCCACGGACAACTCACCACCGGACAACTCGCCACCAGGACAACTCGCCACCGGGACAACTCGCCACCGGGACAACTCGCCACCGGACAACTCGCCACCTGTGAAAACTTAGAATTTATAAAAAAAACTTAAAAACCGCCGCTATAGAATAAACGTGTGTTTATACCTTTTAAATAGAGTGTTTGGCCCGTACCACTGCTGTTCTAGCCGTTACCGCAAGTAAGAAAAACGTACTAAATTTGTGTTATGCCTCAATGAGTTATGCCATACTGAGTGTGGTGGAGGAGTCTCACTGCTGTTGCAGCAGTGACGGCTTGCTTACTGGTATTCGGCAGGCCTAATTACACTATAAGTTTGTATCCAACCATAATTATGCGTTTATGAACGCCCCAATCACTACAGCCTCGGGGTAATTAATTTGTACTGGTCTTTACCATGAAAGAAGTGATAAAAACGCAACGTGATTTCCGAACATTTGTCTACAACAACGGGCTACAATTTGTGCTTTTTCACAGATTTTCACAACCTTTTCCATTCAAAAGCAGTTTTCGTGTTTCGTTTCTGAATATTTATTGAATTTCTAACTGTTTATAAACAAAGCAAAGCGCATCTCTGTTTGCTTCTTGGTAAACAAAATGTTATTTTTTTAATTTTAACCTCTTACTTGTTTGGCTTACTATTTTAGATTCTCAGCTTCTTGCTTTTGTATCCTAAGCCTGAAATTCTGGTAATTCTGTACAAAATTTTGCTGACTACAAATTGACTACTAGCTGCGACAACATACATATTCAAAATCGAGAATTTTTGAGACTACTAAACTAACTGAGACTACTAATTATTTTTGGCAATTTTTTAGAGACTACTAACTAGGACTACAATTAAAATTCGAAAAAGAAATAGGTCTACCTAGGTATGGGTAGGTATTTTAAAATTACCCTGGTAACGGGTATAAATCGGGTATTTTCCGTTAAAATCGCATTAGTAAATATAAATTCCCTAAAGATGCCAAATTTCAATTGGTTTTGCAAAAATAGTTTTTTAATCTGTTTTTGGACAACTATTATGTGCTCAGTGTAGCAGTTTTACTTCACAGTTACTAGAACAGTTGTGAATTTTCGAATACTTCGGTAGATTGGCATTGACAAAAATGGAATACGCTTTCTGGAGCATAATTTCTAATTATACTTCTTGATTCTGGGTCACCCACCATAGTTGCATAAAAATTTCAGCTTGCTGCAAATACTTCTCTCAGCGTAAAGACCAAATGCTCACTCTATAAGGTATAAACACACGTTTATACTATAGTGGCGGTTTTTAAGTTTTCTATAAATTCTAAGTTTTTACCGGTGGCGAGTTGTCCGGTGGCCAGTTATCTAGTGGCGAGTTGTCCCTGTGGCGAGTTGTCCGGCGGCGAGTCGGTGTTGTCCTAGACCCTGCATAAGGTGCCGGCCGGTACCATATATGGTACCGGTACCTACATTGTAGGGTATTGGTACCATATATAGTACCCCACGTTCAAGGCCTGTGGTGGTACCATATAAGGTACCGGTACCACCTTATATGGTGGTATCAGGGAGGTCCGGCCCGTTGTTGTCTGACGCCTTTCTCTGCAATTACGTACAGTATTGTATGTTCCAAACTTTACCTTATTTGGTCAAGATTTGCGTGAAGGGCAGGCAGTAAAAAGAAATGTTATCATTTTTGGCACACCATGTGATGTACTGTACTGTAGCTACTGTGTATCATAAGCCTGTTGAACATTTGTGTGTTTACTGGTATTGTGGTATTGGTATTGTGTGATGACACCGAATGTCGTCTTGTCCATTGGAGATTTTGACTGACGGCGAGTTCTACGGCTTGTTCCTACTCACTTTCATACTGACCTTTGTGTGCGTGTTGTCAGTGTCAGCGGCCATTCACTACTTTCTCAAGGTGCAACGAGGCAGACGCAAGAAACGAGTTATCAAAGAGGCACAAGCGGAGTCAGTAGAGAACCCCGATGAGACGTTGAGCACCGTATCGCTCACTAACCGCACCATCTCTCGCCGTATGAAGTCCACACCAAAGAAATCTGTCGCTGCCAGATCGATTCCACTTTCAATGAACAGCACTCAAAGGCCTAACTCCAATTCCTCTAAATCTACTCAGACGATATAGACCTATCTGACTGATCATTTTCATGTACTGCTTCTACTTATGGTCTCCTGGCCTTCTCACCTTAGCATGTACATATTGAAAGATGCATTTAATGGTTAAAATAATTCGATTAACTATTCCTTTCAGGGAGAAATTATAGTTCGTGTCCATTTATTCATTAAGTTAAACAGCGACGTATGACGTGAGAGCACCGTACTGTACGCAACATTAATTTTCTGTGTTCACCACCCCAGGGCCCAATTTCTCACCTAACAAGTAAAATGTCAAGTACAAGTCAATTACAAGTAAAGTAAAAAAAGTCAGTTCCTCATCTCACAAGCGTTTACTTGACAATTACCGGTACTTGACAACCACTTGATAAACACTTAATTGGCATTGTCTGTAAAAGTGGGGCAGGTTGGCGAAGAACATGTTCACACGGGGGTCGACACCCAGGCACGTGGAATACCTCACAATAAACCTTTAGTAAGTTAACTTATCGCCCCAAACGGTTTTGCCCAGCGCGCCCTGGATCGCCCACACGGATCCCCAGAAGTTCGGCCGGTGGCGCATCCAAAAAATCGATCGATTTTATGCCATACATTCAAGAGCTTGTAACTCTCTTCGGAAATGAGCTTTTAGGCTGAAATTTGCAGACAATTAAGGCATTTGAGACAATTAAGACAATTAAGGCCAGCCAGTTGACCAGCACCCTGCTTGGCCGGTCCGCCTACCAGCAGCCAGTTTAAAGTTGCCGCCGAACAATAAAGAGCGTGCAGCGCGCGCCGAGCAATTACGCCGTCCGGCCGGCCGGTGTTCACCAGATAGGTCAATACCCCCATTTTCCAATACCTTGGAATTTTGCCGAGCACTCCATCTAGGCTCCACACTTTAGGCGTCAATTAGCCCTTGCGTGGGCTATCCAAAACTGCTTTCAAACCCGTGGGAATCGTTTCGGTTCTCAAGCAGTGGCTGGTCAAAGTTGGTCGAAAATCTTATTTTTTTCATGCGTTTTCGAGATGAGAATTATGCACTAAGTGTCATAAAATTACCCATTACCCAAGACGATTGAGGGATAACCTTGTCAATAACTCTAATAACTGAGCCATCGCAAGATTACGTAGATCGCAGACGCAATGCAACCGTACAACTATGATGGCCACCGCAGGGCGTTGGTGCCATTAGATGGCGACTGAGTGCCGCCAAATAAAAAGTGTGTTTATACACAAAAAGTACAACGGGAAAAGAAACTGAGCTAACCCATTCGCTGGCCAGTTATGCAACGGATCGCGAAAATTAGGTATTGTACATTGGATCTTGTCAAACAGCTTGTACAAAACAGCGAGAGAAAATGTTAGTTTAAGAATGTTGGCACCGACATACACAATAGAACATAAAAAACAAGCATGAGAAATGAACTGAGCGCAAAAAATTACCCTATAGGTAATTTCATGGCACTTAGTGCATAATTCTCGTCTGGAAAACGCATGAAAAAAGCAGATTTTCGATCAACTTCGACCGGCACTGCTCGAGAACCGAAACGATTCCCACGAGTTTGAAAGCAGTTTTGGATAGCCAATGCAAGGTAATTGACGCCTAAAGTGTGGAGCCTAGATGGAGTGCTCGGCAAAATTCCAAGGTATTTGAAAATGGGATGTAAAAATTTCTCGATTTTCAGCAGTTCAGATCGAGGACCACAAAATGGGACTGGGTGAAGCTAGAGCGATGAAATTGATAGAATAAGTAGTCCATACCAATGCCTTAATTGTATGCAAATTTCAGCCAAAAAGCTCAATTCTGAAGAGAGTTACAAGCTGTTGAATGTACGGCATAAAATCGATCGATTTTTTGGATGCGCCGCCGGGCGAACTTCTGGGGGTCCGTGTGGCCGAACCAGTGCGCGCTGGTCAAAACCGTTTGGGGCGATAAGTTAACTATACTAAAGGTTCATCTTGAGGTATGTCACGTGCCTGGGTGCCGACCCCCGTGTGAACACATCTGCCCCACTTCTACAGACAATGCCAATTAAGATGCATTTTGCGAGAAAGTCAGCTTTGGTGCCGTAGAGCAGTGGCGTATCCAAGGGGGGTGTAGGGTGTGTACACCCCCCCTTTGCGGTGGAGGTAGGAAGAAAAAGTCTGTCAAAAATATAAGAAACTAATGAATTGTGTACTAAAACTGTCTATTTTGTGCTCAGAATGCCTTCTAAATGCGTTTTTGAAGGCCAAATTTTCAAAATTTTCTCGCCCTGGTCGGCCAGAAGCCCAACCAGGCCATTATAAACTACTAAAACTTGTAATTTCTGTTAATTTTAAGCTCGGATTGCGTTTTAAACGCGTTTTTGAAGGCTAATTTTGCTAAATTTTCTTACCCTGGTTGGACAGCGGCCCAACCAGGCACTTTCAAAATTTTACACCCCCCCTTTCCAAAATCCTGGATACGCCACTGCCGTAGAGACGGGGCAAGCAGGGTCATCTCACGGATCTGGCTGATACTATATCTATTAAAATAAAGCTCAATCGAAGACCAACGATGCATGCCCGGCCCACCAGCAACCCTCTCGAACCGGAGCTACACTCCCTCAAAGTAGGGTCGGCCCCAATTTTCGGGCTCATTTTCTGGTATCTGACAGTCTCCATTCAAACGATCACCCTTCATTCGTTTCCTAAGCTACATTTAGGATCCCGACTCGCATATGGTTTTGTAGCTGTTCATTTTCTAGGACTCCCGTTTCAGGATCATAGCTGGCTAAGGCACGGTATCAAAACTGCAGGCGCAAATCTGACATCGTTCGGTCAGATACGATGTCAAATCTGAGCTCAGATCTGATGTGTAATTAGATGCAGGCCAGGTCAAATCTGACCTGTAGCTCAGATCTGGCAGACGGCTGAGTGGGGCTTTTTATGGAGGTTGGCCGCTGTTAACGATGAATCAACGGACACATGGGCGGTCTCAACACATAAAAACACCTGGGCGGATGGGCGCAATTATTGTGGTTGAGTGCTGGTGTACTAGCATGTCGGCGTGTAGTAGTGAGCGCGTTAAACGCGGTCGGCGGCCAAACTGCCAACTGTTATTTTATTCTTATTGTCACAACTCAGCATCAAGCACGATGACTCAAAATGGCAGCCAAACTCAAGACTGAGCTTAACCCTGGCGTTGTAACAGTGTGCATCAGGGTCTTTCTTTCTAACTCGGTTAGACAGAGAGGCAATTCTGGCTAGTCCTTTATACCAAGCAGAAGCTCTGTTACGCATTGGCGGTTGAGTTAACCGGCGAACGGTGACTTTGCTGATGTCTTTTAGGTCCACAACTGACCGCAAAACACTGCCTTGCACATCCTTTAATCGCGCACCAACAGAGACACCAACTTCGGAGTTTCGACTATGCGCTGCTTCAAAGCCGGACTGTTCAATGAAAGATTTTGCTGCACTCACTATTTCCGGAAATTTCAGGTGCAGCGCAACACGTCCCGATCTTTTCTGCGGGCGGGGAACAGGTGCAGATGGTGGAAGTAATTTGCGGGCTGATTCCGGCGTTTCTCCACTTGGCAAAAATAGCCAACTGCCACTAGATTATGGCGTCTCAACCTCTTCAGACTGGTCTTCTTTTGCCGGAATTCTGAGAGACTCATCAAATGAGTGGTCGCTGCCTGACATAGTGTAATGGAAAAAGGGATCGTTCTAAATACGTGCACAAATAGTAAAGGCTCAGCAACATTGGCCCTGTGCAAGGCACCCTATTACATATTCATTAATTCACAGCCGTTATTTGGTACATTGTAAAAAGCCGCATAGAGCCAGCCGTCAGATCCGAGTTACAGGTCAGATTTGACCTGGCGTGCATCTAATTAGACATCAGATCTGAGCTCAGATTTGACATCGTATCTGACCGAACGATGTCAGATTTGCGCCTGCAGTTTTGATACCGTGCCTAACGAGATATTCGCCGAAAACTGCGAAATTTCCGCAAAATGGCACTCCGTTTCTTTTTCGAAAAATCTTTATAACTTTTTGTGCAAAGGCCCTGCCAAGCAAATGTTTTAACAAAAATTAGGCATGAGTTGGCCAAACAAAATGAGCGCACTAAATAAATTGTGCTGTTTTGAGGGAGGGGGTGTTTCGGCCTCTCAAATGTGTTCGAAAAAAATTTTTATCCGCAAAGGTTAGTGGTTATACAGGGTGTCTCAAAAAATGATCGCATTTCTTTTTACTGCCATTTCCGCAATTTTTGACCAAATAGGCTGAAATTTGGAGAATAGGTGCCAAAATTCGGGGAATTTTATGTGTTAAAGTTTGGTACACTAGGCTTGACTCATTCCCGAGAAATTTCAAAAAAAGTGAAATTTGGCAATTTCAATAGTGAAAGCCGGTCACCGAAAAAATGATCACATTTCCTTTTACTGCTATTTCCGCAAATTTTGACCAAATAGGCTGAAATTTGGATTATAGGTGCCAAAATTCGGGGAATTTTATGTGTTAAAGTTTGGTACACTAGGCTTGACTCATTCCCGAGAAATTTCAAAAAAAGTGAAATTTGGCAATTTCAATAGTGAAAGCCGGTCACCGAAAAAATGATCACATTTCCTTTTACTGCTATTTCCGCAAATTTTGACCAAATAGGCTGAAATTTGGATTATAGGTGCCAAAATTCGGTGAATTTTATGTGTTAAAGTTTGGTGCACTAGGCTTGACTCATTCCCGAGAAATTTCAAAAAAAGTGAAATTTGGTAATTTCAATAGTGAAAGCCGGTCAGTGAAAAATGGAAACATTTCCTTTTCCTGTATCTTTCCTAATTTTCGTTGGAATTGAATGAAATTTGGAGTGTAAACGCAGAAGTTTACGGTAATTCGTGTGTAAAAAGTTGACCAATGAACTCCAACAGTATCGTTAGAGTCTAGGGGATAATGTAAGTGATAACGTTTTTTCGGTGACAGGCTTTCGCAATTGAAATTACCAAATTTCACTTTTTTTGAAATTTCTCGTGAATAAGTCAAGCCTAGTGCACCAAACTTTAACACATAAAATTCCCCGAATTTTGGCACCTATAATCCAAATTTCAGCCTATTTGGTCAAAATTTGCGGAAATGGCAGTAAAAAGAAATGTGATCATTTTTTTTGAGACACCCTGTAGCATACTGTTAATGTTTTTTATGTTTCTTACAACTTTTTTAATGTTTTGATATGCAGCTTTCAAGTATTTAAGTACTTTCAATTTTTTTCCGCCGGTTCCTACTGTTATATGCAGTTTTGTGTGCTGAGTTCGAAAATGCATTCAGTTTAGCTATATTCCCTCTGGATCGGGAGAAATTTTCGTTCAAAGTTGTGACTGACAGTATTCCTTGAGTGGCATTACTCGCTAGCATGACCGTAAACCGCGGTACAAAGCAGTTTTTCTTATGTAGTTTTTGCTGCTAAGGGGCCGTTCATAAACGACGTCGTTCCAAAATCCCGATTTTTCGGACCCCCCCTCCCCCCAAAATCGCCTTGCGTCGTTTCTTGGGGACCCCCCCCCCTACGGCGACGTCGTTTTCGGTTTACCCCCCCCCCCCCAATAAAACGGCAGTACATAGAGTACTGTGACGTCTTCTTGTTACCATACTGCACAATCAATAGAATAAATCCCTACAACCGCTCTGGGAAGCTTTTCTGTATGGAGAAACGTTTGATAGAATGTGCATAAATCGAAAATAATGTAATTGAAGTACCCTAAAATTCCGAAAAAAGCGACGTCGTTTTTTGCTAACACCCTCCCCCTCCTGGTGCGTCGTCTATCGTCGCATTTCAGCCGACCCCCCCTCCCCCCCTCTGGAACGACGTCGTTTATGAACGGCCCCTAAGTCCGTGCCCCGCTCAGATCGCCCACGCGTCAGATCCATGCCCCGCTGCGGGCGCGCATTCGCCCTCAGCCGACTGCGCAGCACAAGTTAGCGTGAAATTTAAAGTGCTCTTTTGAACCGTTGTGTTTGCCGCTGCATGTGGGGTGGGCCCGTCGCATCTGCCTTTCTTTGTTCTGCAGTGCAGGTTCGGTTCGGTGTTCCTTAGATGCCGCATCTCAGATAGAAGGCTGCTCTACTACGTTGGTTCCGGAGAGCTGAAAGACTCAGATTTTTCCAACCACTCAATAAAACAAAGAGAAACTTTAACATTTCCCAAGTTCAAATCTAAATCTACCATTGGTGTACGTACCATAAGCTCTCATAGAAGCTTTGGTCACCTTAAAAGTCGTCAGGGAAAGGGAGAAGACAGGAAATTCCCTCTTCCAAAACCTACCGCAAGAACCCTACAGTCATGTCTCGTTAATCCGGACAAGTTGGGGCCGGTCAATTTTGTCGGGATTAGCGAATTTCCGGATTAACGAATCAAAGCTAAAACACTGTTTTCCGGCTCAAAGGCCTGAATGACAGCTTTTTGTTAGTTACATTTCCGATTCTGCAGCTGTACCTCTTAATTAAAAGCCAAAAGCTTATTTCAGCTGATTATAGCTCATAAAAGGCAGAAATAATCACTTTTCTGACTCTACGAAAGGCATCATTCATTTGAAAATTCACACCTAAATTGAAAAATTGTGCATGCATTTTGTCCAAATTAACCAAATCCGAATTAACGAATCACTTTACCATACAAATTTCGAAGTTGGGGCCCCAAATCTTCTGTCCGGATTAACGAATCCGGATCCAGATTAACGAGTCATATAACATGGGAGAAATTTGGGACCTACCTGGCCTAATCTTGTCCGGAAGGCGTATATCCAGATTAACGACGTCCGGATTAACGAGACATGACTGTAATTCTAATAATAAAAGTGTACGGAAAGATTCAGTACACGCGGCAGGTAGTATTGATCGATGTGACCGGTGTGGGGCCTTGGCACACGCAGGAAGGAGAGCCCTGCCGCGAGAGGGAAGGGCGCGTTTGATTTTGCCGCTGAAACTTGTGTTGTTTCTGTTTCAGTTTATTCAGTATCAATCGGTCCAGAAACATAGGAAGAGTGATACGAGAGAGTACCCAGGCGTACCCTATTCATTCAGAAATCGGTTAAAGTCGCAGAAACGCAATAAAAAAGGCATGGTATCTGTCTGTACTGCGCAGTCGGCTGGGGCGAATGCGCGCCCGAAGCGGGGCATGGATGGATGGATCTGACGCGTGCAGACAGCGCGTGTAATCTTAGGTAGCATTCAGTAATTGTTTGTGAATGTGCTGGTGTGTTTGAGTGTAAAACAATGACATGGAGGTCAAAAACAGTTGTTTGATACCGCATTCGGTCATATTTGTTAAAGATTCACAATTTGGGTGCGCACGTTTTACAGGGTTTGTTGTTGGCTGATCTTGTGTTTGTTCAACGTAAAGGTGGAAATGTTTACAGTAGAGAGTGGACCCCTTGCTTTGCATAAAGGCTACAAAATAAAAATTGGTGGTTGTGTGTCCATGGCAAAACTGACTTTTAGGGGTCCCTAATGAGGGCGTATATCTCAGGCAGGATCTAAGCAGAGCACAGTTATGAAATTTTCAGCAATCTTTTAAGAATTTATTGATCTTTCATTTAAAAAAGGATTCATTCAAATCCGTTGAGATTTGCAGTTGCTACAGCGATGGCAAAACTGACTTTTAGGGTTTAATAACAAAAATTTCAATTTTATCTACCGTATTCAGTTGACTCCTATCCTAAGCCTGAGCCTGAGCAGAGCCTAAGCAAGAAAGTGATTAATTAATACGTATAGGTATAATAGAGGGACCCCTAAAAGTCAGTTAAGGCAAATCTCAACGGATTTGAATGAATCCTTTTTTAAATGAAAGATAAATAAATTCTTAAAAGATTGCTGAAATTTTCATTAATGTGCTCTGCTTAGATCCTGAGATATACGCCCTCATTAGGGACCCCTAAAAGTCAGTTAAGCCGAAATGTTGAATTATACTACATTTTATACTACAAAATCTAAAATTATACTACATACTGAAACGAGAAGTGGAGTCTTTACTTGTTAGTCTTTGTATACAACACACACAACACGCACGCAACTGAATCACACAAAGCAACCGTACAGGAAGATACACACAACAACACTCACACAAACTATCAAATTCTTCAATACGTACCACAGCCGATTTTTCGATACTTTTGGGAGGTTGACTACAGGTATTATTATACTACACCTGGGGCCTGTTTCACCAATTTACAAATCATCACAAATCATCACAAATACAAATACAAATACAAACGGATTTCTGTTTCACCAACATGCCAATTTACAAATACAAATACAAACGAAATACAAGTAGAATTTCACAAATACAAACGAAATACAAACGTTCCTGTTTCACCAAAATACAAGTGATTTACAATTCCTTCCAATTTGTGAAATTTTTTCACAAAGGTCGGAGGCTTTGTAAAATAATTATTGGTTAGTGTTCTCGGCTGTCTTGTGATGGAAACGTTCTCAAGTGACTCTGAAAGCGGTGAGGAAAATAGAGAGCCGGTTCTTGCTTCCTTCCACTTTGCGGTCTTATCCTCGTAGGTGATTTTTGGATCAAATTTATCGAACAACAGATGCTTGTTCTCTTGGTGGATTCTCTCAACCAACCATAATTTCTGCGACTGAGTCATATGAAGCCTTCTTTTGCTCTCCAATAAATCCGTTTCTTGCGTCACAACAATATCCTCCATTTTTTTGCTCTGAAACTAATTTTTTCTCCCTCCTTCTTTGTAAATCACTTGTGAATTTTTTTCACAAATACAAATACAAATACAAATACAAAGATTTTTTGGTGAAACAGAATCCGGCCCGTTTGTATTTGTATTTGTATTTGTATTTGTAAAATCTGCTTTGTATTTGTAAATTGGTGAAACAGGCCCCTGGCAACACTAAGTAAATTAATGGTAATATCGAATCGGCGCTGGAGGAATCGGCGCTCGGCGCTAATTTTTGAGCTGTTGAGTGAACATCTAAAATACTAAGAAGCGCGAAATTTAAATTCTTCTGTTGCGTGAACATCTAGGATACCATACCCAGCGCGAAATTTAAATTCTAAACGTATTATTTTCGAAATTTCTCGTTGTGCAAAGGATTGCCTCACGATTATTTCTGATTTGAAAAATACATAGTAAAGAACCCTGCAAGGACTCGACCGAATTCAAGTGACTCGAACTCTTCAGAAGCCGTAAGTTTCTAATGTCCACATCAGTGAGGGGGATAGACCGATAATAAGTTCACAGCTGGCCGGCACAGTTGGTGTAGTGGTTTAGGCCGCAAAGCCACTGTGCGCGACGTCGTGCGTTCATCCACTCGGCGGGGCAAGTTTCTTGCCGCAAAGAGTTGGTCGTCGGCACAAAACCCAACCCAGGCCACCGAAAGTTGTTACAGTGACACATGTGTTGGGACATACGGGAACGGGGACAGCTACCACTGAGACCTGCTCAGACTGACACCGAGAGCATGTGTGCCGGTTAGTAGTGATGAAGGCAGCAAAGGAAGGGCAGGATGCATATGGGTGTGGCGTGATGGGCCCGCAGTGTGGCCTAACGCAGGGGATACAACGGCCCACCACACCAACCCGGCGTATCCAGGGGGTGTAGCGTGGGTACACCCCCCTTTGCGGCGGAGGTACAGTAGGAAGAAAAAGTCTGCCAAAAATATAAGAAACTAATGAATTTGTACTAAAACTGTCTATTTTGTGCTCAGAATGCCTTCTAAATGCGTTTTTGAAGGTAAATTTTCAAAATTTTCTCGCCCTGGTTTCTCGTCCCGCAGAATCCCAACCAGGCCATAATAAACTACTACAACTTGTAGTTACTGTTTTAAGTTCGGAATGCGTTTTAAACGCGTTTTTGAAGGCAAATTTTGCTAAATTTTCTTACCCTGGTTGGGCAGCGGCCCAACCAGGCACTTTCAAAATTTTGCACCCCCTTTCCAAAATCCTGGATACGCCACTGCCTTTAGCACGCCCATCCACAACGCCTATTGGCCAGTGCCATGCCATCATGATGGCAGAAGTATAAATCCGCCTTAAGGCTGTCTGCATTATGTAAGAGGGGGAACATGTTAAACTCGCGCAGCTGGTTATGGGTGTATAATTCAATATTTTAGCTCAAGCGCAACCTTTTCCCGCATTAGCTCTACCGTATTTTCTCGCCGAGCGCCGAGCGCCGATTCCCCCAGCGCCGATTCGATATTACCAAATTAATTGGTTTGGTGAGAAATCGGAGACGGGGTCGAAACTAGAGTGCGAACTGGTATTGGGTATTGGGTGTATTGGGCTGTTTTTCAGGTATTGGGTATTGGGGTTTTTACCCCCCAATACCCAATACTAAATTTGACAATTAAAGATAGAGAAAAATCGATGTTGACCTGAAAAATTAATCTGAAAAGAAATCGAAAAAGTTGATCGATGATTCGGTTTAGTAAGCTGTTTTCGCGTTAAGGAGCCGTCCATAAACGACGTCATTCAAAATCCCGATTTTTCGGAGCCCCCTCCCCCTAAGACGACATATCGTTTTAGGTTTAGTCCCCTCCCGAAAGAAGTGCAGTACATACAGAACTGTCATGTTTTCTTGTTAGCATACAGCGCAATCAATAGAATAAATCCCTACAACCACTCTGGGAAGCTTTTCCGCATTGTAGAAACCTTTGACAGGATGTACTTAAATTGAAAATAATACAATCAAAGTACCCTAAAATTCCGAAAAAAGCTACGTCGTTCTTTGCTAACCCCCTCCCCCTCCTGGTGTGTCGTCTATCGTCGCATTTCAGACGACCCCCCTCTAGAATGTCACTGTTTATCAGCTAAAGGTTAGTAGAATTTCCTAAAGTGTACGCTTTTCTAAGCGCTACGCCAGTAATTAATTGTTCTGTTGGAAACTCTGTTCTTATCTAAAATAAAAATGGTGACATTTAATGTCACCGTAATGTACTAGCACCGTACCCATGGCGGTGGTGCACACAATTTCCGGCCGAGTTAGGAAAAAATCGCCGGAAGTAAGGAACACGACTGAAGTACGAAATATTAAGTTCCAAAACTGTTAATTTCTGCTAATTTTACGCCTAAAACGGCTTCTAAATGCTTTCTGAAAGGCTAATTTTTCAAAATTTTCTCGCCCTTCTTGGGCAGCGGCCCAACCAGCCTTTTAAAAATTTCAATTTCAGTGCCAAAAATCTTGTGTACACAACTAGAATGTACCGGTCCACTGAAATGAAATTTTTGGCCCAGCTACGCAACTATTGGGGGTCTCAGGTATTGGTATTGGGTATTGGGGTATTGGGTTTTTTAGGTATTGTTCGCACTCTAGTGGAAACGTCATTTTTTTGCAATCTTGGGGTCCGGCTCAAGTTGGTGGTGGGGGCAAGAATCGGGCTTTTGGAGTTTCCGTTACGTTACCTAGTCAGCGGCCGTTAGCCCCTCAGAACTTCAAAATTTTACCTCTCCTCAACCGAAATGCTAGTCCATGTTTCGAAATAGTTGATTGTGAAAGGTTTGAAAGGTTTTGACGTTTCCACAACAATTTTTAGGTTAAGTTTCGGTATTCTGCCGGAGCATGATTGACCTGTCAATAAAAATGTGACCTACATGTCTGTACGATGGGTGTGAAGGGCTTATGGCGTCACGTTGATGTGGTTCGATGCGATCTACAAAATTTGTACGGCTTTAGGCTGGCAGTTGGTAAATGGAGACTGATTTGAGTTAGCTGGTTTATAGCTGACTCTGATTTCAGATATAAACGTCTGGCTGAATGAAGCAAAAGAAGGAACGGCGTCCCACCGCTACAACACGTGTCCGAAGCCGCACCTGGCCACATTGTTGAAGCGTGTAAATTGTCTGCTTGCCAGTAACATCAAGCCTGTGGTTGTGTTTGATGGCTCTGACATTCCTGCCGAGAAGCGTCAATTGCGAAATATGAGTTTGGTTAGCTCTGGCTCTACGCTCATAATTGACGCCGATAACAAATCTTCACTACTTTCAGTGCGCGCCGTCCACTGCAGAGTCGGAGGTCTATGTCGAGTGCATGCAACTGCTGCGTTTATTGGGCGTTCCGTTTGTAAAGGCTCCGGGTGAAGCGGAAGCGCAGTGCGCGCAGCTAGAAACACGGCGCTTAGTCGATGGCACGATCACGCGCGATTTCGATTATCTGCTTTTCGGCGGATCAAACTTGTACCGATTCGATTTCGAGAAAGTCAAGCCGGACGTCTGGCGTTTGTCCAGTGAAGATCTGAGCAACGGCGTTGGTGTTGGTGAGTGTCTGCTTTGTCATTCTTCTTCTTCTTCTTCTTCATTGGTAGCTCCAAGAAGTAACCAGGTGTTAGCAATCTCTTTGCACTATTTTGACTTTTTCACTGAAAAACCGTAAATTTTGTTTGTTTAAAAACTCTAACCGAAACTCTTGATTTTGGCCGAACCCACAGTTGTTAAAAAAAATTTTTGGAGGCCAAAAATTTGTTTTTTTTTTGAAGAAAATGTTTTTTTTAAATCGTTTTAAAGGGGGTCCAGCGTGCTTACTTAGGTACTTACAACAAATTTTCCACTTCAAGTCAGTTAAGAAACCTGTTCGAAAACGCCAATGCAGGTCTAAACACTGCCTATAACTGCATAATTTCACCGAAAATTGTCTTTAGAGGCACTTCTAGGTGAATCCGAAAGAAAGATTTCTTAAACAGTCGCTGTTAAGCTCAGTGCAAAAGAAGTATTAAGCAGGTTGCTGGATAAAATGTTGGCTGCTTCCAAAGAATTGACAAAAAATTGAATTTTCCCACTTTTTGCCTTAATTTGCATATTATTGATTTTTCAAAAAAATTTTTTGAGCGTTCAAAAAAGCTTCTTTTTAAAAAGTTTTTTTTTAATTTTTGACCCTAACAACTGTGGCCGGACCATCGTCAGAATGTGTGTCTGTTTACCTAGGAAGACATGCACTGAGAGGCGTAGCTGTTGCCCATTTGTCTGTCGACCATGTAAATGTATCGGTTTTGTGTTCACGTGTGTGGTGGCATTCTAATTTCAGACGATTCCATTTCACTTAGTCGGGAACGTCTGATCGTGCTGGCTGTGTTGTTGGGATGCGATTACTTTAAAGGATTGGAGAAAGTCGGTTTTGTTCATGGCTGTGAGATTCTCGCTCACTTCGACGCTCAGAACGAACGTAGTGCCGAAGAAATTTTACATCAGCTTTGGTTTGCTTTGCTTCTGCTGTCGATACACTGTTCGGTTGACCTTTGCAGGATAGCTTGCAGCAGCCCCGATCAGCAAGCGCCTGTTATTAGGCGTCTCGTCAACAAGTGTCACCTGCCCAACCACTTTCCAGCCGATCGTGTGTGTCAACTGTTCCGTCAGCCCTCTGTCACCGATGTCGGTGCTGCGGATCTGAACAAGTCCTTCAGTACTAACGAAGACCGGTTGAAGGTAGGAACGTTTGGATGGTGGATAGGACGGTCAGACAGGTGGCGCACATACGTATTACTTGTGCTCAGTTAAGATCTTCCAGATATGATTTGGTACCTTGTTTTGGTTAGAAGGCAAAGGCACATACTACAGGGTGATTCACATAATTCCGCCCGATTTTGCAAGCTCAGAACTTTTGGAGCGAATCGGCTGATTTTTGGATATGATATGTGGATATACTTCGCTTCTTACTGTTTTAAATTCCCGCTTGTTTCATCACGATATGCCTGAAAACTGGCAATTCTAGCGCAAACTGAAATTTCCCACATTAGAGCTAAAATATTTGGCTAGTGCGCGATTAGGCTAGCGTTTCGTGTTGCTGACATTCGTAAACCATAGTGATTATTGACCCTTTATTCAGTTTCGAACACAACCCAACGTTTTTAGCAGTTATGATAGGTTTTTCGGTGAAGGAACGTACAAAATATGCGGCGTGGTTTGAGTGGATCAAAAGCGACTGTGATGATGCAGAGATAGTTCCATCTGAACTTTTTGGAGAAAACTCGAGCCGCCAAGTGATGCCATCATCCCCGGCGGCATGGATCGCTGATGGACGAGTGAAGTGTGTTCGACAAAACTCAGGAAAGAATAAACACTGTCGGAGCATACATGGGCCGGGGGGGTAAGGGAGGGTATACCCCTCCCCCTCGGCCGGCCATACCCCCCCCCCTCGACCGTACAAACATACTCCATACCCCCCTCGCCGGCTAACCCCCCCCACCCCCCCTCCCGGAGGGAGAAATTTTCGCTTATTTAAGGCAAAATAGGCGTTTTTTTTGAGGTCTTCTCCCCCCTCTTACCCCCCTCCGGATTTTTCCGGCCCATGTATGTGTCGGAGTACCGTCAGCGGCTGGAGAAAGTGATTGGAAACAGTGATGTAACGTTGAACTGCATAACTAATGATGTAGTGCGTGGAATTTGTTTAAATTGAAACAGAAAAATGCTATGTCCAGGTCCACATACCATACCCAAAATTAGCTGATTTGGTCCGCAAAGTTCTGAGCATGCGAAATCGGGGCTGGATATGTGAATTACCCTGTAGTACTAATACCCTATGGCTTAAGCTTCAGGAATACCTTACTATAAAAGCTTCAGGAATTTCTGCAAAAACACTTGGACTGGACCGATGACCGTGTGAGCACGGAGTTGCGGCGGCAGCAGAAACGTCTTGATAAAACGGCCGCTCAGGTGTATGTTTTATCTGCAACAAAGTAAACAAGACTTAGTTTTTAGTGCCAGACAAAGATCACGCAGTATTTCTCGGTGCTCAGACCTAAATCGCGTCGCGTGCGAGGAGCTTCGGGCAGTAAACGCTTAGCTGCCGTCAGCTCCAGGCTAAAGACAAAAGATGTAGTAGTAAACGACGTACCGGTGAAAGGAAAGATCGTGCCTGCAAAGGCTCCATCTGCTGAACCTCATCTTGCCAAACAGCGGCCGATCGGCTCCAACACTCGAGCTCGTCGCAAGCGTACTGTGACTGTGACGCATTTGGCTGCAGTAGCCAGAGCTATGCCCACTGGGTCTCAGTTTGTCTACACTCCCGATCAAACTACACCTGTCAGTGCAGACAAAGTTCAACTGCCCCGGTTCAAGACCCCCGTTGTAAAAGAAATTCACCACTAATTTTGGCAGTTAGTGCCGTTGGTCGGTGTCTTACTTGTACTTGGCAATTTTGGTGGGCGGCGAGTTGCAGTTGTTTTTGTCAGTGTATTCATCATCGTGGTTTAGTCACTTATATTTAGTTGCATAGTTAACCATTGAATAGTACCAAAGTGAGCGCTAGTGTAGCGTGTCGATTACGAGCAAACCGCTGTTCAGGTGCCAAAGTATGATTCGAATCCCGGGTATTGCTTTTATACTGTTCTTGTCGCTTTTTTCGATTCTAATGCGCATAATATCGGTTTCTACTATAGTGCGAACTGGTATTGGGATTTTTGTCCCTCAATACCCAATACTAATTGGGACCTGTCAAAATCGAAAAAAATCGATGTTGACCTGAAAAATCAATCTAGAAAATTCCAAAAGGTTGATCGATGAAAAGGTTAGCTGTTTTTGCGTTAATTAACTAAAAGCTAGTAGAATTTCTTAAGGGGTCCCGCTTTTTTAAGTAGTACACCAGTAATTAATTTCCCTAGCTAAACTAAAAATTGTACCATTTCTAACGATACAGAGTGTACCGGTACCGTCGATGTACCTACCCAGGAGGGCTATGGGGTGGTACAACCTTTCCGGCCGAGTTAGGAGAAGAGTTCATCGAAAACACGAAACTCGACTGAGCTACACACTACTGAGTACTAAAACTGTAAATTTCTGCTAATTTGACACTCAGAATATTTTTAAACGCTTTCTAAAAGCCTATTTTTAAAATATTTTCTCGCCCTGGTTGGGCAGTAAATGTAGCCCAACCGGCCTCTTCAAAATTTTAATCCCAGTGCAAAAGATCGTGCATGCACCACTGGAATGTGGTTGTTTACTGAAATGCAAATTTTAGCTTAGCTATGCAAGTATTTGGGGTCTGAGGTATTGGTATTGGGGTCTCAGATATTGTTCGCACTCTAGTTTGTACTGGTCTGTTGATTTTGTATAAAGCTTTCTTACGAGTACAACCGATCTTGATTGGTTTGTTCTGTTTACAATTGCAGCGGCCGGCCTTGCCTAGCCGGCCGTCTACTTTTACGATTCGTTCATTCGGTCACAGCGGCGTGAATTTTAAAAATTTCTGCTCGCCACGTAGCCTTGTTTGGCTGCTGAAGCGCTGTCAGTTCGCATACGTACGTATCGATCTGAGTGTAGTTGGGCGACCAGCAGACATTTAGTTGTGCCTTGGCGGCAGGGCGCAGCGCTGTACTGGCGCCGTCTCCTCCAGCCATCAGATGTGGCTTCGCAGCTGGGCCACCGCTGCACTTTTTCAGCGTTTCATTTTGTGATCACTCGATGCGTACGATATGGCTGTTTCAGCTGAGAGCATGCCGCTTTCCAGCTACGTTCTGCCTTTGACGGGGAGTGCCGTCTTGATGACGGTCACCTGGGGTCTCGGTCGGCTGGGATACTCGGTGGGATGGATCGTCATTTTCGTGGCACTCAACTTCTTCAAGAACAAGCTCTGGAAACAACGAGAAAAACGACTGTTGGCCTTGCGACAGGCCACTCTGCGGGAGAAAGAGGTGGTTCTTGCTCAGCTGAAAGATTTGCCGGCCTGGGTGCAGTTCCCCGACACCGAACGGGTCGAGTGGATCAACAAAGTGAGTGAATTCTCTGCTACAGTTAAGCACGTAGCGGCGCGTTTGTGCTGGTACCACACACGCCTGTAAGTGCCTGAGTGTGCCAGACGCTTGTGAAAGGCGTTGATTTCAGGTTATTCTACAAGCCTGGCCGTACATTGGCGAATACGTAAAGCAATTTATGAAGGAAAACATTGAGCCAACCGTGAAAGCCAGTTTACCGGCGGCGTTTAGATCTTTCCGATTTGAGCAAATGGACATGGGAGATATTCCGTTAAGGGTGGGCGGTATCAAGGTCTACACCGAAAACGTGGGCCGCGACCGGATCATTATCGACATGGATGTTGCCTATGCCGGCGACTGCGACTTCATCGTCAGTGTGGGGGCTTTTAAAGCCGGACTTAACCAGATGCAGGTTGCCGACGCAGCTGATTATTGTCTTAATTATGCATTCAGTTTTTCTAGTTTGTTGGAAAACTGCGAGCCATTCTTATGCCACTTCTTCCTTATCCTCCTATGGTTGGCGGCGTTTCTATGTTTTTCCTCGATAATCCGGTACTACTTACGTTTTATTGTAGTGATGTCTATTACATATTTCTTCACGTATTTTCAGTCGATTGATTTTAATTTAACTGGATTGGGTGAAATGGTCGAGCTTCCAGGACTGATGTACGTGCCGGTTTACTTGGTGTTTCTAAGCCATGGTGACTTTTACTTGCAGGGGTGCCATTCGAAGTATTGTCGATCAACAAGTATCCAATATCTGCGTTCTGCCCAACGAAATTGTTGTACCGTTGGTGCCGAACCTGGATTTAGTGCAGTTGCAATTTCCGGAGCCTGATGTAAGTCTTGCACACACTGGCTTACGCTTGCCTTGCGCCACGTTTTGCAAAACGGCTCATACGATCGTAAATTCCACTTGCTATATGTACGTAGGTTAGAATTTGTAACAAATTTTTTACGACCATCCGTGTAGCTTTTCGCCGCCAACACGCTTGATTTGTAGGGAGTGATCCGTATTCATGTGGTGGCTGCCAGAAATTTAGAAAACAAAGACATGTCGACATTTATCAAGAAAGGGAAATCGGATCCGTACGCCTGCGTCACAGGTACTAAATCAGATGGCTATAATAAGATCTACATAAGCCGTTATTACAGTTGGTTCACAAGTGTTCAAAACGGCTACCATAGACGACAACCTCAACCCTGTCTGGCACGAATTCTACGAGGCTGTTGTTGATCAAGCATCCGGTAAAGTACTGTAGCTGCTTGCTACCAGAGATAGACTTCATTAGGGTCTTTCTAGCTGCTGCATTTGGCTGCGTACAATGTAGTGTGCTCAAATACTAGTAAATATTACAACTTCAATTACTACCGAACCGTAGAAAAAGCCATTTTTCCTGTAGGCCATCGAATTCGAATGTCTGACTTTTTTGCGCTAAATTTCTGAGTTAAATAGTTGTTTTAGTATAGTTTTAGTGTTGGTAACGTATACGTATTTTTTATTTAATTAGAAGGTTTTAGTACAGTGGTTCCTCGTTAATATGGCCACATCGGGACAAGGCCCAAATGGCCATATAATCGAAATAGCCATATTAACAAATCATAAATCACTATGTTTTCCATTGTAAGCGAAAGAATAGGTACACCAGCTAGCTGGCCATTTAATCGAGGGAACCATATTAACGAGGGCCATATTAACGAGGCACCACTGTATTTTGAAAACTTTGGTTACCTTTTATTTTCTATACCATAAAATTGCCGCAGTTAAAGATGAGACAGGGTTCGTGCGGGACCTGGAAAGTCAGGGAGTCATGGAAAAGTCAGGGAATTTAAAAAAAGTCAGGGAATCAGGGAAAAGTCAGGGAATTTCGAGTCTGGTCAGGGAAAAATTTGATAGCAGCAGAAACATCTCGCTGCGAAATCTTCCAATCCGAACTTTACACGACACCCTTTTGAAGATCGGTCTTCTGGCTTTATATACTATTACTTAAACCGGAAATTTACCCTCTGAATACCGTTTAAATGCGTTTTTCAAAGCCAGTTTTTCAAAATTTTCTCAGATTGGTTGCCGTTTCCTCACCCTGGTTGGTCCGGAGATTTTTACTTTGGTCATGGAAAAGTCAGCGAAAGGTCAGGGAATTTTGCTATACAAAAGCCGCACGAACCTTGTGAGACCACTGAGACTGATCTTGCCATATTGCGCTTTCTAGTGTTATTTTCATTCTATTACTTAGGTAGGTTAGGTGCGCCATAAAACACATCACGTTGCATATTTGCTGTAGGTCAACGAATGCGCATAGAACTCTACGACGAAGACACGGCCGGCGAAGACGAAGAGCTGGGCCGGATTATGCTGGACCTATCCACTGTACGCGACAAGGGATCCATGGACGAAGTAAACCGATACAGCGGCTTTGACGATGCTATTGCACCTTTTTCCAGTGGTTTCCGCTGGAGAGTGTGAAGCACGGCGATCTACATTTGAAGTTGTACTGGATGAATCTGACGCACGACCCGCGTGACATGGAAGTCGACCAGTGGGAGTCGGAGTGGCTGAAAGCCAATCGGCCTATGCACCCGGCCATTCTGATGATTTACGTAGACCACGCCTCCGACTTGCCTGTAGCTGTTTTGACAGCCAAAACCAGACCCAACCGACCGACTGTGTGTGTTTAGTTTCCGAAGCTCAAAGTGGAGCCGTCGCCGCTGATTCAGTTATCGCTGGGCAATGAGACTAAGGAAACCTATCCCAAGTGGAAGACCACCAATCCATTGTTCCAGCAGAAATTCATTTTCTTTGTCAGTCACCCGGAAACGCAATCGCTACACGTTGAGGTCGGTTATTCCTTTGTAGGTTCAGTGGCCCGGTTTCCTATTACGACTCTGCCTCAGTCTGGCAGAAACCATGTACTGGCTTGTTGTCCGACTCCTTCTCAAGTCTATGCTTAGGTTAGTTAGGCTTAGACTAAGTCAAACAAGTTGGTCGACTGGGGTGATGTGGGTTATGTAATGACGTTTAAATCGAAATTTTCCAACGGGAAACAGAAGCTTTTCCGGTCGAAATTTCTTTTCAAATGTAAGTGTCCAATTTTCACAAAAAAATTACTAAACTGACGCAATATTTACTGTAATATCAGCTCTAAACACTGGTACCTGTACGGGCGGGCTCTGTGGTGGCGCCATGGTATGAAATTTGAAATAATGACACGTGGTCGAAGCTCGGTGCCGCTAGCACTAGTCTAAGTAGTACGTAGCAGAAGTGTGTGGTTGCAGGCCAAAGACCAAGGTACCAAGCGTAGTTTGGGGGAGTGCGAGGTGTCTTTGGGCAAGCTGATGACGGAGCGCAATCTGGAGTACTACCAGCGCACCTTCACTCTGCAGTTGGCCACGCATAGCGCGCCGCTGGTGATGACTGTGCGGTTGAGGGTGAGTGAGTGAGTGGTGTGTTGGCTTGCACCCTCGGCAGTGTAACAGCGAAGCGGCAGGAGGGCTAGTTCAGTGTGTTATGGTTGGCTACTACGTACTAAACGCTTGAATGTTGCACTGTAAAAGCCAACGTGCTATGAACTGCCTTTACCGTAGCTTGCTGTTTCAGATGCTGAGAGGACAAGCCACTCTCTCGCAGGCCGCCGACGTAACTCCTCCCGCTCCCGCTCCCGCTCCCACCCCTGTCATCGAACTTTCCAAGACCGAATGATTTGCGTTCTTCACTAGTTTTCTAGCTGCTCTGCTGCTGTTTAGGGTCTGCTCATTTGCGCACTGCTTTAATCTTTCGTTGCTTATTTTGTTCCAGTTCCGGTCTCTGTTCGGACTTTCTGGGTATTTAACCGGTGCTTTCCGCGTTTTGTTGCATTCGTAGTCTCTTGTCTGCTGCGATCTGTCAGATGTAGAGTGTACATGTAGCAGGGAGGTGGGTTCTCTCTTCCGTTATTCCGCTAGAACGCTAAATTTTTAAACTAACTCACTGCTTTTACCCTTTTTTATATCCTGCCTGACTGACGTTTGGTGCTGTGCCGTCAGCGATTCGCAGCCGCATGCCTGTTACATGTACATATTGGAGACTTGAAACGGGTGTGGAGTGGTAGAGAGTGAGCAAATCTCCGATAGATGTCGCGTTGCCTTACGCTGCTAAACGGGCTATTACTTTTTTGCTAAAGGATACATTACATTTATGCATATTGCTCGTATGTACCTTGTTCTGCACACTGTGAGCAGATTAGTCCTTTGGTGCAATCTACAAATGTGCTGAAATAAATGCATTCTTCAGCCGCTCTGTGGTTCAGCCACTGCCCGAAGCCCGCAGCCTGCCGGTGTAAGGTCGCAGGCATCTGCCAAACGACAGGAAAATGGCACCGTAGCCAAATCGGCGTCAACGGTTCCTGAAGAACCCATCATCCGTCGAAACGGTAGGTAAATTAATATTTAGTCCGGTTTCTCATTAGTTCTGCACCGATGCCGTAACTGGTGTTTGTTAAACTTGAAGTGGTTATGTTGCTTCAATGTTACAAACTTCAATCGAAACGATACCTGAGGGTATTGATGACGTACTATTTAGAGTTGACGCTGAACGCGACGCCGCCGACGGGAGAGGTAGTAAGAGGGGCGGGTGACGCAGGAAACATATCACCAACTGCCGACCGAGCCAGTATCGATAGTACAGGCTCAGTGCTGCGCAAAAGAGCCACCTTTCTGTCCAAACTAACATCCGAATCGCATCAGAAGAAGGAGGAAGAGTAAGTGTGTCACTCCTCTGAATAGAGCTGCTGACTCATTTGTTTCAGTCGCACGGCACTGCGCGCAGGCACCCTTGGCCAATTGCACGCTTCGCTGAGATACAGTTTGCAGACAAATAGATTGGTGATCAACGTTTACAGAGCCTCGTACGAACCAGAAACAAAACTCATCTACTGAGTGATTTCTTCGATTCTTTTAGAAATCTGCATGCAGTTGACGCGGCTGGATCTGCAGACCCGTACGTTCAAGTGAAAGTTCAATCTGTGTCCGAGGGCGTCAAGACCAAATTTGACTCGAAAGTGGCCGTGAATACTTTGAATCCCACCTTCGAGGAACAGTGAGTTTTCGAACACTTCTTTACCTACAGGCACAGTCAGTTGGCGTACGCAGTATTTGAAACGGGGAGAGGTTAAATCTTGAAGCGATCTTGTTGCACCATTGCCAGAGCGTGAAAAATTAACCTTCAAAACCGCATTTGAAGGTACTGTGAGCGTAACATTATCAGTACATAACCTGTTTTTCGTTTTTCCGCCGGAAAAGGGCGTACTCTCACCATACGTAGTACATCACTGGCCTAGGCCCCTCCGCCGTTCAGTTCTCCTTGCCGATTTTTTAGAAAAATCGTGTATTTTATAGCGCTTTCGCTCTTTTAGAGCGTTTTTTTTTTCGACTTTTTTGCAAAATAGGGCTACCACCGTCCCGTGACCAACTCAAACCCTGACCTTCAGGTTTTTCCGCCATGTGTTGTCATCATACAACAGTCAGGCACTTAACGCCGTTTATGGTACCGACACCATATAAGGTGCCGGTATATGGTACCGGTACCTAGGGTAGTGGTACCGTATATGGTACCGTCACCGTATATGGTACCGGTACCATATATGGTACCCTACCCATGACCATGGGTGCCGGTACCATATATGGTGACCACCACAGGCCCCGAACGTGGGGGTACCATATATGGTGACCACCACAGGCCCCGAACGTGGGGGTACCATATATGGTGACGGTACCATTATATGGTACCACTACCTAAGGTACCGGTACCATATGGTACCGGCACCTTATATGGTGTCGGTAGTCGGTACCATAAACGGCGTTAAGTGCCTAACTGTACAACCCTTATGCTGTACTTCTACAATAATATTTGCTTTCAGGTTCGAGTATGAAGTCCATCACACCGTCCTGAAGTCGTTTAGTGTTTTGTTCAAAGTTAAAGATGGAGCAAATTACGGCGTTTTCACTAAACCACCGATTCTCGGAAGAGTATTTGACCATTTGTCGGGATTTATTTGTACCTACGTACGTCTGTTTAGGTTCGACTGCCTCTAGCAAACTTTGATGTCAACAAAACGATTGATAAATGGTGAGTGGGGGCGTTGGCCAATCACAGTTTGTCAGGTGCCAGTGCTTTAGGTTCGAGTTAGAGCCTGCTCAGTGATTTTGAATTCAGCATTTGCGACTGCTTGAAGGGGTGTCAGCGTTGTGAAGAAACCCTGTTCTAGCTCATTCTAACTCTTGCTTTTGTTGTTCAAAGAGAAGAGCGCTTAGTGGTCTACGAATGCATTGTGATTTTAATTGTGATTCGCTTAATAAAACTGCTTATAATGTGTTCGGTCTGGCGGGTAGGGCTAGCACTTGCCTCTAATACTTTCTCCACTTTCAGTAGAGCCCGTAATCTGTTCTACCAGTTGTTTCGGAAATGACGTCCAAGTTTTCATCACGGCTTCCTCTGCTTCCAACGGTGTCGGATATTTTGCGAACTCTGCGCATAAAGGCCAGAAAGCAGTTGTCTCAGAACTTCTTACTTGAGCACAACTTGTTGCATAAGGTGATTAGATTAGGAGTTAAGAGTTCTCTGTGTATAATTGGATTGATGTAGATTGTGCACGTAGCTGGAGTGCAGTCTGACAGTTACGTGTGCGAAGTCGGTCCAGGCCCTGGTGGCATAACCCGCGCAATCTTGGCGAAAAATCCTGCCCAACTGGATGTGATTGAACTCGATAGACGCTTCTTGCCGGGGCTAGAGGTGTCAGCGCATGTACGTACGTAGACAATTTTATGCTTGAGCGATTTCAGCTACTAGCCGAAGCAAGCAATGGCATTGTGAAGGTTCACCAGGGAGACATAATCAAGTACGCACTGGACGATCTGTGGCCGCGACACATTGCCCGAGATTGGTACGACGCTCCTCCTAATGCTTCCATCGTGGGAAATCTCCCTTTCCAGGTCTCCACCAGACTAATCATTCTGTAAGAGAGCACTACTGTTGTCTTAGCGCACTACTGTATACTGTTTTACAGTTGGCTGCAAGCTATGTCGGAGCGTAGTGGCGCTTTCTCGTACGGTCGCGTGCCATTGACTTTAACCTTCCAAGACGAGGTGGCAAAGCGGATCGTATCTCCGCTGGCTCACAAACACTTTCGTTGTCGACTCTCCATTATGTGTCAGACTTATGCGGAGCCGGAATACGCATTTATGATACCAGGTACGTACGTACCCACGCCCATACAGTACATGTACCTATTCTGTTTCTGGCGGTTTCTTTTACTTTTGCTGTTTGAGCTCGCTAAATAGAATACATAGTTACCGCTGTTGTCGCTAAACCTGCTGTAAATCTCTTTGCTTTTTGTTTAAATTGGATGCAACCAAATTCGGTCGGATATGTCTAAGCAAAAATAAAACATAGAATGGAGTAGCAACGGACAAGATCGCACACTTACTGTACATGGCCCGTACGGTTTGGGGCTTTACCCACCCCACCCTAGGCCGGCCATATACTGTATCTTCCCCTCCGATCCGATCCGATCCGATCTGGCGGGGGGGGGCGTACGATGTACAGCCCTACGATCAGACCTGCACGGTCCATTTCGTTACCCCTTATATCGTCATCTCGGACGTTTGCCCTTCTTTCACTGCCAAGCCACTCAAGCCATGCTGTTGGGCGCCAGGTACTAAGAGAGTGCCTGGCGTGGTGACGTCATGACGTGCGAGCTACCCACTGAGCCAACGACGCGGCTATCTTCCCCTCTCTCGGAGAGAAGATTTGTTCGCGTTTTTATGGCAAAATAGGCGATTTTTGTACTTTTTTGGGACCCCCCCCCCCCCTGAGACCTCTAGACCCCCTCCGGATTTTTCCAGCCACCCTCTTGAAAATTGGACTTCTGACTTTCTACTACTATTAAACTAGAAATTTACACTCACAATACCGTTGAAACACGTTTTTTTTCAAAGCTAATCTTTCAAAATGTTCTTACGCTGGTTTGAATTTCCTCACCCTCGTTGGTCAGGGAATTTTTACTTTGGTCAGGGAAAGGTCAGGGAATTTTGTCATGCAAAATCTGCAGGAACCCGGGCCGGGGTTGACGGGATGGTAAGCCAAGAAGTCGGATTTTTTTTACTAAGATCAAGGTTTTTAGGCTTATTTTTCGCTAAAATAGGTTAAAAATTCGCTATGCTGAGCTCATTTACACCTAAATCTCGGCATACTTTTATCATAATTTTCGATACAAAATTCTTCCTAAAATTCCTGTAGGGAGTAGCGACGGCTGAGGGGTAGGTCAGAGCCTGAGGGTGTCACCCTATGTCTGCATACGTATGGTACGTATATAGTCATTCCGTACTCTTTCAGGTCGTGTCTTTGTTCCTCCTCCCAAAGTTAACGCGGGAGTAGTGAAATTGATTCCGCGACAAACTCCACTCATCCCACTGCACTTCAAGTTGGTAGAGAACTTCTGCAACCATTTGTTTCACTACCGCAACAAGTTCTCCATCAAGAGTGCTGCTACCTTGTACCCGGTTGATGTGGCGCACGAGCTGGTCCACGAACTGTTCAGGAAAGCCAGAGTCAATCCGACTTTCAGATGCACGCAGCTAAGCATCGAGGAAATCAGAGACATGTGCTATGTATATGAGGAACAATGCAACCGAATTCCGGGTTTGTTCCTGTTCAACTACAGAAAGCCAAAACCGCTCTCCGAGTTGGAAAAATTGCCGGACTGTTTGCCCCCTCAGTACCTGTTTGCACATGAAATGCATGTTCAAGGATCCTTGTCCACTATAGTGTAAGCATCGTTTGATGAATAAACACAGCCTACTGCACTTCCTGCAGCCTTAACCCCATATCACTTACTCTGCTGGGCGCCCTGAATTTTTGAATTATGGAACCCAGAATAGGGCCATGGGCCCCACCCCCACTATGCTGGAACAGAGACAAATTATTATTAAACTACATTGTACGTTCAACGCTCGAAAAGCAATGGTTTGAAATGAATGAAAGTCGTGTGATAAAGGCATTTCCATTATAATACGTATATGTTTTGAATGGAACGTCACGAACAGTACAGTCTATGTGCAAATGAACGAGTGAGGGGTTTTACTTTGAACACCTGCCTAGCCTAAGGTTAGTACAGAGAGAATAGAGTAGAAAGCAGATCAGTTTTGGCTGCAGGAGTCGGGCTCTCGCATACTGCTGCTGGTAGTGGTTGTTGCCAGGTTCTTGGGTCGGGCCATGCCAGGCACATTAACACCAGCCAACACTCCACAGCCCTTGCAGAACAGAATCAATGACTTGGTCAGAGCTTCATCCTACACACTGCACTGCACTACACACGCTGCCCTACATACAATGCTTACGGCTTCGGACATGACGTCGCCGACGTTAGAGACCACAAACAATGTACTTCTGGCGCGGTCCATTGCTCGATGCATGGTGTAAACGGTGTGCAAATGTTTAGCGCGACCTCCCACCACCAACAGCGAGTCTACTCTGCAATCAACTGTTCAATGCAACGGCCAACAGCCGAGACCACTGACTGCAAATCGTGCGCCAATGTGCGTGACAGGTCGGTACGGTTGAGAAAGCTCTTCAGCAATTTGCTCAGATTGATGGCGTTCCGAGCGCGCAACTGTTCCACGTATTTGGCCACCTTTGTTGATCCTTGGGCGCTCTACGAACAAGACAGTTAACCGGCCAGAACTGCACACACTCTACTCACCTCTCCGAACTTGTGCGTCTTCAGATACTCGATGACAGGCGAAGTTACTTTGCCCTTGTTTATCAAACCTTTTACCAGCGTCTGAACTGCAATACTGTAGGTAGACATAGTACTGTACAACTGACCCTGTCCTTTATGTATTCTGTTGGTCCAGCAACTGTAGATGTGCAGTGAAGTAAACAGATTCCCATCACTCGTTCGGGGTACATAATCTAAAGCAGAACGATGTACAGTACAGTACGTATGAACGATGAAGCCAACCGCAAATCGGCACACGATGTTGGCGCCGGCCCCGTCTCCCATCCCAATGCATGTATCGATGTTTAAGGTGTCGAGCACTTTGAGTAGGTCGTTGGCTATTTGTCGCAATAATGGGTAACTAAACATGCACGAGGTATGGCATCAAACACACTCAGCAGTTCTTACTTGGCAGTCATAGTTTCGGCGTTGTCTTCCTGGCCGGGTAAACAGACGTGGGCGAAAATCGCCCGTTCCCGCACCTCATCCATAGGTCTCGAATTGACGTAGTTAACGAAGCTGTTGTCTAAATGAAACAAACGTTCGTGAGCATCTGACAAATAGTAGAGAGGAACTACGATTGGATCCCATGTCATGGACGGTGATGAAATATGTCTTGCCGCGCCTCTGTTCAAGCGACCCCTGGACGAAAACCTTCAGACGGCCGCACGAGTCCGTGTCCACAATAATCAACTGCAACTGGAGATAAAGCAATCTCAGCTTCGAAACAACAAACTGTACTTGTAATTTTGTCTGCGCCATAACACAAACGACCACCAGTAAAATAAAACAATGATTTTGCTGTGAAACATTCCGTATTTACAGGTGTATAACGTTTCATTATGCAAATAATGTTTCGCATGGCGTGTAAAAATACCTGTATTTCTCTCTTGTCATTTTTTGTTTCGTAAAATACGTATAGTCACTGCCAAGTAGGGTGGCCACCTTGGATATCATTCTAGCTGCGGCATCCGGGTGGATGACGACTGCGTAGCTGCGTCAAGTATGAACGCAGCTTACCTCACGTCTCCGAAAGCGCCGTCCACAACTTCTTTTTGAAACATTTTTTATTAAAACGGTTAATACAAAAGTAATTGGGACACACACACAGATAAACACATGAACAGAATTATTGGAATCATATCAGTGGGTGCATCAAGTCAGGTGGCTATCCATTTTGAAAATTCGTACGATTAATTTCATGTCTGTACTTGGTTTGGTGCGTTCTTGCTTCTGGTCATAAACACACTTGGTATTTTTAAATTTAAATTTACCGTTGTTAAAACAATTCAACGTTGCAAAAACGTTGTTAAAACGAATGTACATCCATGAGTATTATGAATTTTATAGCAAGTTTTCTAATGTGTAGTTACGTGGGGAAATCGGCCGATAATCGACGAAGTAAGGCGATATGAATGACGAGAGCGCGTAATCTTAGGTAGCATGCAATGCAGTAATTGATTATGCACCTGTTGGTGTGTTAGTGTATAAAACAATAATTTAGAAGTCAATAGCAGTTGTTTAATGCCGTACTCGGTCATATTTTTTAAACATATAAAATTTGGGTGCGCACGTTTTACAGGATTATTTTCTCCGAGACCAAAAACACGTGTCTGAGGTAAAGCTGAATATAACATGCAGTAATTAGATGTTAGTGTGTAAAATAATAATCAAGAGATCGTCAGCAGTCATTTGGTGCCACATTCGGTCGTCTGTGTTCAAAATTTACATTCGAGTGATCTCCCCATCTGAACTAAAAAATGGCAGTTAGTAGTTTACGCACCGTACGCACCGTTACGCACCGTTCGCATCAGAAGCGACCCCAATTGGGCGCCGATCTTTTGGAGTGGTGAATTTGCTTAGATCGATCAGAGAACCGGTCTATTTCAGTTTGCATTAACAAATTCCGCGTTTTGGTGGAAAAGTACTTGGAAAATCAGCTTCTTTACAATTTAAGAAGAAAAAAGCGTAAATAATCCCGTGTGTCACTGTCACAGCGGCCCCCGGCACCCGTGGAAGCGGTGTGTTTGTGGGTTCAAAACCTGTCGAGGCGATGGGAAGTAGTCGACACAAAGCCCAACCAAGGCCGTCGAAAGTCAGCAATGGCAAGTAGATAAATGGGAGGGGACGGGGAGTGGGTAGGGTTGTTGTTAAGGAGACTGCCGGACCTTCTGTCTCTTCCTGCTCTATAGCAGTTGGCTACTCCTAGTCCGAAAGGAAAAAAGTTACAACAACAAAACAACAATTGGACAGGACATACAATGCAGCGGAACCATACATGTACTAGGGGGGTTTGGGGGGGTTACCCCCTGCTGGAAAGGCCAAACCCCCCCTCACCCCCCCCCCCGAGACAGGTTAAGGGACCCCTCCCCCTGACCAAAAAATACAAGTACTAGTAGTGGCTCCAGTATTAGCAAACTGGGTCAGAAATCACTAATTTTTAGCCTAAAATTCACTTGAAAAGCCTTTGGAAACCGAATTTCGCGTTTCCACTGCTGATATTTAAGAAAAATCGGTGTTTTTGGAAGCTCTTTTTGTCATTTTTTGCTTGTTTTTAGCTTTAAAACGCTATTTGGCAGCTTAAAATAGCGATTTTTAGCGTCCTTACTGAAAAAAACGTGCTAAAAACGCATTTCTAGGCGTTTTGGAGCTTTTAGAAATTTGGGACCCCCCACCTGGGCGAAACCCCCCTCGACCCCCCACCTGAGGAAACCCCCCCCCCTACCCCCCTCCCCCCAGGTCGGCCCGGAGCTGTTACATGTATGAGCGGAACCACTGACAGCATCACCAATATCGAGTTTGTCCTTCGTCTCAGTCGTGAAGTAAAGACATTTCGATTGTTAGATTAATGGTTGCCCCATCAGCGAAACCCATCAGGTCCAATTTTTCGGCCAATCATTTCCCATTTTGGTACTATGTCAATCAGAAGAGGTGCCGATTTTATGAGACGTTTTTGCCTGACGAAATTGAGACGTTTAGCAATGGGTGTAAAGTTTCGGTGAATTTTGTTATTCTACCCCGATTTTTGAAACAACCAAACACCTTTCCTTTCCCAGAGCCGATCCTATACAGCTACATACATGGTGCATAATATGGTGAATTCTCTTTTCCAATGCTTTAGATAACAGCAGCTTTGAAAGCATTTTTATACGTACCGTAGATTCTCGGGAAGAGAATCAGAAGAAATCTAAGCAACAAAAGCACTGCACTACAGCAACTGTGCGGAGATGCACCACAGCTAACAGAAAGAACCTAATACGATGCAAGCATCACGGAAAAAGCAACTGCACTAAATGACCAAAGCTGCTCTAACTAACACCGAATGTTTGGGGGCGTGTATTAAAATTACGTAATGGCATGGGGGTGGGAGGTTCGCCAAATGACTACTAATCATTACGGTGGGGGAGTGGGTTGGCGACTTAATTACGTATTTTTTTCAAAGTGGAGAAATCACTGAAGTGGCCATAATTTTAATTGTTTTAACGTACAGTACATGTACATGTAGTTTCGATTTGAAGCCATTGGGCGTACATTATCTCAATTTCATTTTAAGTTGTAGTAGTTGTGGAAAGTCAAAAGCCCCATTTTCAAAAGGGTGGTGTGTAAAGCACTGACAGGGCCCTTTGGGCGAGAGATGATTCTACTGCTATCAAATTTTTCCCTGACTGGACACGAAATTCCCTGAATTTTCCCTGATTCCGTAATTTTTTAAAATTATGTGACTTTTCCATGACTCTCTTACTTTTCAGGTCCCGCACGAACTCTGGTTTATAACTATCGATTATTAGTCAAGTGATATGGCAGCAGCCCTAAAATCCATGAGAAAACACTTTGGTTTCATTGACTCGGCTCTTTCCCCCTCTATTTGATGCTGCTCCCTGGTGATGATGGTGACAATTTCCGTTTCTGTTCTGCACATTCTATTTTTTTACTGATGCTTTCTCGTTAAAAGATTCAATGCACCCTGCTACTTTTCCACCAAAAGGCGTAATTTGTTAATGTAGGGATGGCCAAAGCACGGTCGCGCCGCGCCGAATAGAAAATACAAAATCACAGCCAAAAAGTGGTCCAAAGCCGTTTTTGCAACTTCAAGCGCAAATGCTTTTTTGTGTTCCGTTATTGATAGGGGGATGTGATGTATTTATATGAAACAGAGTGTGAGCTATCGAATAAGATGCATTTTGAATCATAATTCGGCCGTTAAAGGGCATTTTCCTCTCGAAAACTGAATTCGTCGTTTTTCAATAGCCATTTTCTGCTAAAAGGAGAGTTGATTCAAATTTTGTTCAACCGGCTTTAAAATCAGCGCAACTCGTTACCTATATAGCACCGCTTTTTTTCTTTCCGCACTTCGGCATGGTCCCCACAAATTTGATTCTTTCTTAACTACTGAAAATGGGCATTTTCGTGGATTTTTTTCATGTTCCTCGTTCTTGTAAAAAAACGACGAATTCGGCGCAAGATGTTCAGTCGGTTCTGTGTACAGTAGACTTCAGACTTTCGAATGATATAAGAATTTGCTCTCTGCTCTTTGCCGTTAACCCCACAAACGATGTTGAAGTTTCTGTAACCCTAAATTTTTGCTATTTCAGCCTTTTATTGTACCCAACAGTTGCAATCATACTTTTTTGCATTAATTTAGCTGGGCGACGAATATTCACATCTTTCTAGTAGATTTTAAACAATCAAGTTGGTTTCACCTTCGTATCACGCGCCATAGAAAATCAGCCATCGCTGGGACGGCGACTAAGTTATAAACACTAATTTACGCGATTTGATCCACGCGGCTGTTTTGAACCCGCATTTCTCCAATTCTTCATGAAATTATGTACGGTTTTTTGCGTAAATAATCGCATCCGGTCATGCTATTGCCGTTTTAGCGTAAATTTTGCTTGTAGCGCGAGTTATTCAAATCTGTTGCCCATAATTCAAAATGGTACCAAGTGCGCCATACAAAAGTTCTTCGCAGACGGACGCTTTTAGATCGCATTTTTCTAATTTTTCATGGAATCAAGTGCGGTTTTTTGCGCAAATTATCGCATCCGGTCATGTTATCGACGGTTTTAGCATAATATTTTTGCTGTAGCGTGAATTTTTGAAAACCATTGGCCATACCTAGTTAATGCAAGCTGAAGTAGAACGGTTCTCTGATCGATCTAAGCAAATTCACAACTCCAAAAGATCGGCGCCCAATTGGAGTCGCTGCTGATGCGAACGGTGCGTAACGGTGCGAACGGTGCGTGAACTACTAACTGCCCTAAAAAATTAAAAACGAACACAAACACAATTTTTTTATATTAGTTTACAGGTTATTGTAAGTTATAGTATATTATTTTAGGCCTATATTTCAGAGGAATAGCACGAAATTCAGCGGGCACCTAAACCGGTAGAAACAAACAATTTTTGCGTTCAGCTCACCTGAATGGAAAATTTTGAAACGCTTCTTCTTCGTCAACAATTCTCGGCCGTTTGTTTGCTTTGTAAATTGGCCCAGAGTTTCTTTTGTAGAAACTGTAGTGGCTGTCTAATTTTCAGGAAAAAATGTCAGCTTGTTGACTCGCATTGGTTGTTTGAAATTTTCCGTTCAGATGAGCTGAACGAAAAAATCGTTTGAGTGCTGTTCTTGACTTACCTATTATTAAAAAAAAAGTTAGGACAAGAAGAGGTGCCGATGCCGAAACAGGGACTTTATTGTTTTGTATGAATTGAATGTAAATAAGTTTTTTATTATGTAATTATTATTATTATTACAGTCAGACACTAAACGCTGATAATCGCTTGTTTGTAATAATTTCCTGACCCCTCCGCTAACTACGTAAGAATTCGGCTACCCCCGAAATTTCAATTTTTTGGATAGTTGAATATAGTAGAAATTTGGTAATATCGAATCGGCGCTGGGGGAATCGGCGCTCGGCGCTCGGCTAGAAAATACGGTAGCGCTAATGCGGGAAAAGTTTGCGCTTGGGCTAAAATATGGAATTATACATCCGTAAACGGCTGCGCGAGTTTACATGTTCCCACTTTTACATAACACAGTCATGTCTCGTTAATCCGGACAAGTTGGGACCGGCCAATTTTGTCCGGATTAGCGAATTTCCGGATTAACGAATCGAACCTAAAACACTGTTTTTCAGGTTAAAAGCCTAAATGACAGCTTTTTGTTAGTCGCATATCGGATTCTGCAGCTGTACCTCCTAATTAAAACCCAAAAACTTATTTCAGCTGATTATAGCTCCCAAAAAGGCAAAAATAATCCGATTCTGACTCAACGAAAAGCATTATTCAATTGAAAATTCACACCTGAATTGAAAAATTGCGCATGAATTTTGTCCTAATTAACCAAATCCGGATTAACGAATCACTTCACCATACAAATTTCGAAGTTGGGACCCCAAATCTTCTGTCCGGATTAACGAATCCGGATCCGGATTAACGAGTCATATAACATGGGGGAAAATTGGGACCTGGCCTAATCTTGTCCGGAAGGCGAATATCCGGATTAACGAGGTCCGGATTAACGAGACATGACTGTACATACAGACAGCCTTAAGGCGGATTTATACTTCTGCCAACATGATGGCATGGCACTGGCCAGTAGTACTGTTGTTTGTGTATACACATACACATTTACCATACACAAAAATACACATTGTTTTTTCAATGTGTATACACATACACATACACATACACATTGAAAATTCAGATACACATTACCATACACAAACACTACTCGAAATGTGTATTTTTGTGTATGTGTATTTGATCAGCAAAAGTCGATAAAATTTCGAACAGAACCGCAAAATTTCGATGTTTTTGCTGGCGTAATAAACGGTAGATATCCTCATAAAGCCTTAAAATGGCCTAAGTAACTCGATTTCAAAGCTATCCAAGGATTCAAGCTGCAGACATTCAGAGATTTGATTTTTCCAGCATTTCTGACTGAAAATCTGCCAAAAAATTTGCATTTTCAGTAGAGTGCGAACAATACCTAAAAAACCCAATACCCCAATACCCAATACCCAATACCAATACCTGAGACCCCAATACCCCAATACCCAATACCCAATACTTGCGTAGCTGGGCCAAAAATTTCATTTCAGTGGACAGGTACACTCTAGTTGTGTACACAAGGTTTTTGGCCCTGCAATCAAAATTTTTAAGAGGCTAGTTGAGCCGCTGCCCAAGCAGGGCGAGAAAAATTTTGAAAAATTAGCCTTTCAGAAAGCATTTAGAAGCCGTTTTAGGCGAAAAATTAGCGGAAATTAACAGTATTGGTACTTAATATTTCGTAATTCAGTCCTGTTTCTTACTTCCGGCGATTTTTTTCCTAACGGCAGGAAATTGTGCACCACCGCAATAGCCATGGGTACGTACGGTGCTAGTACATTACAGTACATTAGATTACATTACATTAGAAATGAGATAAACCGAAAACGACGTCGTCTTAGGGGGAGGGATCCCCTAGAAACGACGCAAGGCGATTTTGGGGGAAAGGGCTCCGAAAAATCGGGATTTTCGAAAGACGTCGTTTATGGATGCTCCTTAACGCGAAAACAGCTTGCTAAACCGAATCATCGATCAACTTTTTCGATTTTTTTCAGATCACTTTTTCAGATCAACATCGATTTTTCTCTATTTTTAATTGTCCAATTTAGTATTGGGTATTGGGGGGTAAAAACCCCAATACCCAATACCCAATACCCAATACCTGGAAAACACCCCAATACACCCAATACCCAATACCCAATACCCAATACCAGTTCGCACTCTAATTTTCAGTACAATACACATACACAAATATACACAAAAATACACATTGTTTTGTTGAATGTGTATACACAAAATACCATACACATTTGAAGGTAAATGTGTATACACATACACATACACATACACAAACGGAAAACCCAATACCAAACAACAGTAGCCAGTAGGCGTTGTGGATGGGCGTGCTGGATCCTGTTTAGAAATAAGACAAAGGTTGGCGAGGGTTGACGCAATATTAGCTCACCAGTACAGTACTAGATCAGTGTGAGGGCACAGAAACTATTGCTCCGGCGAATCACACTCTGTTGCGTGAGAAGTGAAACGTTGCTTGCTTACTTGCGACTCAGCAGTAACATGGCACACAAGAGGTAGCGAGAAAAGTTATTCAACTGTTGGCGTATCATTAACCTATACGAGCACTCTAACTTCGATTGATCCACTCAGCATGAGGCCACCAAACTACTGTTTTAAAAGTATACCCAAAAATACCCATACTTGAGTACACTTGAGTTTTTTTGTTGGTACTTATCCATACCCATGCTCAAGTATTTTTTGCAATACTTACTCGTACTTACCCATCATTTTACTATGATACCCAAGTATTTTGTTTTTCTCAGGTGATTATAAAATGGGAAATATTTTCAATTTCGGCGCTTTGTGTGTCATAAAAGAAAAGCTCGAAAGCACATGCTGCGCACTTTAGTGGTACGGACTTAGCGCAATAAGGGGTAAAAGGTAAAAAACACCAGTGTGCCGGAGAAAGATTGTAGCATCGAACCGCATTCTTAGTCTGCGCTGGCTAGTTAGGTGTATACCAATGGTAAGGCATAAAATGGTGGAAGCAAAAAGCTTGCACTTACCCCCGGCTCTATAAGGTTGCGACTGATGTGTTATCTGTTCCGGCATCTTCTGCTTTCATTGAACGTGTGTTTTCTCAGTCTAGTATCTGTTTAGCTCAGCGCAGGCACCGCTTAGGGGCTCAGAACCTCGAGAACGAATTGATGTTGAAGGTGAACCGTCAGATTGTTGCAGAAGCTATTTGTTAGATTAAATTCTTCCTTCTATGTCGTTTGTAAGATCAATAAAACTCTTCTGTTTCATGCAAATATGTAAACTTTGCCCATTTTCATTTATTATTCGATTTTCTGCAATTATCTGCCTGGAAAATACCCAAAAATACTCATACTCGAGTACACTTGGGTATTTTTGGCAATACTTACTCGTACTCGTACCCAAAAATTGGGCATCTCAAAATACTTACCCGTACCCAAAATGGGTACGTTTTGTGATACTTTTAAAACAGTACACCAAACCTTACCGTACAACATGGTTGACAAAATGCAACTTTATGAATTTAGAATGCGTAGATGGCTATGTACATACGTACAACAAACCAAGCAACGCTGGAAAATTCAGAACCATCCGACCAACATACTTACTGTAAATACTGTATTTATATTTGTCAAACAGGCCCTCCGGAAAATGCTTGACACCGATTTCGTCGTAATGTAGGCACTGTTTCGTTCATCTATGATTTACGGACAGAAAAATGCCTATGGTAGTAGGTGATAAAAAGCCGTTCCTCTAGAACGGAAAAGGTTTAGAAGGCAGTGTGAAGTTATTATCGGTTATCCCCCTCACTGACGTGGACATTAGAAACTTACGGCTTCTGAAGAGGTGAGTTTGATTCGGTCGAGTCTGAAGGGTTTTACAGTGTATTTGCAAATAGTATCGTGGGAATCGGAACGAGATTTCGAATAATTGTAGATTTAAATTTCGCGCTGGCTATGGTATCTTAGATGTTCACGCAACAGAAGAATTTATATTTCGCGCTTCTTAGTATTTTAGATGTTCACGCAACAAATCAAAAATTAGCGCCGAGCGCCGATTCCTCCAGCGCCGATTCGATATTACCAGAAATTTTTCCGTTCAGTTCCATGTAAAATAACGTGTTTAATAATGATGAGCTGCAATCTGCATGTACGTGTAGTCTTCGTTTTACAAATAAGCCATTATTGTGTGTTTTTTTGGTACAGACTAAAGTAAGTGTTTTATCACGGATTTTAGGGCTGAACCAAAAATCTGGTTCTGGTCGTTCACTACAAACAATCACACTCCCCTTCGACAGATGATCTGAAATTGAAATTGTAATTTTACTTCCAAGGCACACAAATGTTGGCTAAAATGTGACTGTTTAGCTTAATTATGAAGTCTGTTCAGACAGATAGTTTTAGCTAGGGAGCATGAGATAGTGTCAAGCGATTATGGCAGCAGCAGCAGCAGCAGTGACGGCGGTATCGCCCCCTGATCAGATGACGGCCTCTCAAAGTAGTGCAATAAGCGAAATCGTCTATGGCACCGATAGAGGCTCGATCGCCGGTTCGGACGAGTCTCGTGTCATGTCGGAGAAAGTGCAGCAGCTGGCCAGCGCCATCTACAAGGAATTTGAAACAATGATACAACGGTTTAATGAAGACTCTGTCAAGGTATCGTCACTCAGCTTGAGAGACGTTGGTCAGCAACAACAACAATCTTGTTTTAGGATTTGATGCCTTTGGTTGTGAATGTGTTGGAGTCGTTGGATCTCGCATATTTGGAGAAAGAAGAACACGAGGTGGAGGTGGAACTTCTGAAGGAAGATAACGAGCAGCTGGTGACGCAGTACGAACGCGAGAAACAGTTGCGCCGACAGATCGAAGGCGTACGCTTTTGCTGTAGTTTGCTTGCGTTAGCGTTGGTTTTTTCTTCAGCGATGTCTCGAGACGGAGGACCATATGGAGGGCGAACAGAAGCGGTTGCAGGAGAAGATCGAGTCGTTGGAGTCGATCGTGCGTATGCTGGAGCTGAAATCAAAGAACTCGGCCGATCACTGTTTGTCAGCCAAGTGCTGGCAATTGATTGCATTTTTGTTTTTCAGCCAATCGCTTAGAAGAACGCGAGACCGAGCTCAAAAGCGAATATTCAAAATTGCACGAACGTTACACGGATTTGTTCAAAACTCATATGGATTACATGGAACGTACCAAGTTTTTAATGGGCAGCGACAAGTTCGATATGATACAGAGTATGCCTGCTCCTTCTTCGGAAACCGTCGAGACCAGGTACGTATGTGTGACGAGCATAGTAGCATGTGCTCTGCTATCTGGATGGTTGGCCCAACCCGCCAGACCCTTTAAATGTAAGAATTTTAGGATGGCAGTTAGTATGGACGGTGGCGCTGGCGCTGCCTCCATTTCTGATGTGACCACCCCTGCTGATGCAAAAATACCAAAGTTTCCGTCCGGTGCTGGCGAGCGGAATCTGTCATCTCAGCTGATGGCGCACGGCGGTTTGTTTTCTGCTCTTTTGGCTAGAAGTGTTGCTTTCCCTTAAATAAAGACATGGCGAGTTCTGTCATAGAATCATATTTCTTCACCAAAAACGCTCAAAAATGCTAGTTGTTTGGGGATACATGGGTCTATAGGATTGTACCCCATCGATCTGTGGTTGACGCTAGACCCTCCCCTCCAAAATTTTGGCTGCTTTTTTAAAAAGTCGGCAATTTTATAGCGATTTGGCGACTTTTTATTAATCTGTATACACCCTGGAAACAAGTGCCCGCCCATTTTTTCGACTCATTTGAGTTTTAGGCTTAAAAGATGCATTTGAGCTGGCCTGTTTTCAGTTGATGTTCGCAAAATTTCTCATTGCTTATGGGTTGTTCGGTGGGGTCTTGTCTGTCTGGCTGTGTGACTAGTCTTAACTCTAATCTGCGTTGTAGATTGGAATGAAGACATATCGTCTATGTCTGAGTCGGAGTTTCCGCCGAGCAGCGAATCTTCGCGAGTGCGGACGCCTCGAGACCAGCGTGGCGATTCGGATGTGTGAGTGCTGTCTGTCACCATCTTATTGATTGAGCTGAGGCCACAGAAATTGTGGGTCGACAAGGTTTCGCTCAAAGAGGACCACGTGCTTTAATATCAATACACTGGCCGAGGCTTTGGTTCCAATCGATAAATCCTGCCCGCTTTCAGCTCCTAGTCTTTATTTACGGGGGAATATAGTATTGCAATTGTAGTTGCAGCAAAAATAAACAACGGCAGCATTGGCTGAGCGAAGCTGTTTCAGGCAGTCGAAGCTGTCCTCAGCCGATGACAACAGTCTGGGAGCCGATTTGACAGGTCAGTTTGTGTCTTAGAAGGTTAGCTGCGTGTGGTGTGAGGTCGATATAGATTAGATCGGTGCGCACCTGTTTTGGTTGTTTTCTCTCACTCGCCTTTTAACGGGGTCTTCTTTTCCCAGGTGGTCTGGTGGATCCTGCTGAATTCGCCTCTGCCGGTAAAGCATTGAGCGTTTTTGTAGTTCCGCTTGCATGCCGGTTTTGTTCTGCCAGCTATCCTTGCATAGTCTTGCCTTGCTTTGTTTTTGAGCTCACTTCAAAAGTGCTGAAAGCTAAAATTTAGATTGGTAATTGACCGAATGCAAACCTGGCCGAAAATTCATAAAATATTAATTTGGTTTCAATGCATTTCTTTGGTAGATTCTGATGTGAGGGTTAAAAATTATATTTGGCTGTAAGTGCAAAAGTCTGTGACAGTTGTAAGCTTACAGTGATCATTTCGAACTCATTTTGTTGCAATGCACGAAGAGCTTTGTTAGTTTTTCACCTTTTGTTATTTCGAGTTTTGCTTTGGTTTTTCTGTAGATTCCGATGCAGCCGTCAGCGAAGACTTCGAAGGCGCCGATTCTACCACAGGTATCATCTCTTGGTTTCTTTTCGCTTTCTTTGCCTTCACCTGCTTGCATTGCTGCAATGCCTCCACTGATTTTTGTCGGTTCACAGATACTTGCTGCGCTAAATTCTAGTGTATCGGCGCCCCTGAACAATCTAGTCTTTTTTCCTGCTACGTTGGGATTTCAGTGAACGATACGTTCTTCGGTAAATGCCTGTGTCGTGTGTGTGTGTGTTTGAATCTTTTATAATTTAATTAGCGTTAATGTGATTTGCCGTCGTATGAATGTGGCATTGGCGTTTGTACCGTGTCGTGGCTTCTCAGACAAGGTTGGCCGCGACAGATTCGATCGATTTTCTTACTTCAGGCATGGGAAGGGAGGTCGAGAACTTGATCAAGGAGAACACCGAATTGCTGGAAACAAAGAATGCACTGAATATAGTCAAGAACGATCTTATCGCTAAAGTTGACGAATTGACTAGGTAGTGTAGTGGGCACAGTCATTGTCTGGTCTTTATCTGATTGTCTAGCGAGCACGAAATACTGCGGGAAGAAATTGGTAGTCTGGAAGTGATTCGCACTAAACTCAACGACCGAGTCAGGGAGCTGGAAGATGAACTGAGAGCAGTGAGAGAAGAGCTGGAGCAGGCTAAGAAGGCCAAGGACGAGGAGGTGGGTTGAGACCCTAAACTAAACACAGTCGGGCACTTATGTGATGATAGATGGTACCGTTGTACGTGTGCATCGGGGCGTCCATGGGACAAAATTACAACTCTACTAAATGCTTCCAATGTGTTAGTGAGCCTTCTTATATGTTTTTAAGTCTCAGAAATCGATTTTGGCCCTTTGTCCAGCAACTAGGCACTGAACCCCAAATTTTCATCGAAAAACCCGGCTTTTGGACAAAATTTTTGTTGGAAAACTAGTTTTTGAGCAGTTCTTTGTCGAAAATTTGATTTTCACTAAAAGACATTTGAGTTTTAGCCGAAAATTTAGAATTTCGGCCAAAATTTGCACCTAAAGTGCCTACCTGTTTCAGGAGGACATTCCTATGGCGCAGCGGAAGCGGTTCACCAGAGTGGAGATGGCTCGTGTGTTGATGGAGAGGAATCAGTTCAAAGAGAAGTTGATGGAGTTACAGGAAGCCGTCAGATACACAGAGATGATCCGTGTCTACAATGCCGAGAGTGCCAAAGCGCGCGGCAGAAAGAAGGGCTCGATTTGGGACTTGTGCGCTCTCTTTGTCCTGCCAAATCAGTGCAGCTGTTGTGCTTTTCAGTTTCTCTGGGCTGTTTAGCGGCGCTGAAACGGGTACCAAACCGACCAAAGAACCAGGTGCGGTGCGATATAAACCGGCACATCCCGACTCGGACCCGCTGCAGAGGCGCAAGTCGGATAAGCAGCGCAAGACACTCGACTTTCTCGACCCTGAATAGTGAGTCTACGTACCAGCTTGTACGGTCAGGCATATTCAGTTGTGTGGTAGTGGTTAGATATGGTACCGATGCCATTTTTGATCAAGGCCTCAGGTTGCAGTATCATATTTTGTGGTATCGCCGGCACAGTTGATGTAGTGGTTTATACCGCTGTGCGCGTGTGCTGGACCCCATGTTCATCCACTCGGCGGGAGAAGTTCTTGTTGCGAAGAGTTGCTGATGGGTCTAAACCCAACCCAAGCCGGTCATGGCAGGTATATAAATGGGAACCGATTGGAGCTGCCGTTGCACCTAAAGCTACATTAGCATCAACGCATGTGCTGGGACACGGGGACAAACGCCGACACCGAGCATGAGTGCCGCTCGTAGAGAGAGCAACAAAGGACAGGGACAGGAAAGATGCAGGTGTGCGTGATGGATGGGCCCACCGGGTAGCCTAGTGCTGAAGGAATTTTTTTGTTATTTGTAATTATAAATTGTAGGCAGTGCTACCCCATTGAAGGGCTCTGAAAAGAGCGAGGGGTGTCCTGAGCTGTCCGCAAAGACAGTGGAACTCAAAAACAAATAAACAAACAGTATAAAAAATTAAATAGAGTTGAGCGGCGCTTGGTTGCAGTTCCTCTGAGAAGCGTGCCGCCGAGCGTCGCGAACAGTATAAGTTGGTGCGGGCGCACGTAAAGAAAGACGAATCCGGTCGACTGCAAGCCTACGGCTGGTCTATTCCTGCAATGGACAACAAGCAGCCAACGGCTACTGTGCCGGTGCCAATTTTTTGCCGTCCGTTGTTGCATCAGGAACCAAGTCTGAAAGTACGTAGTTCCACTTGGTCCGATCGATGGCTGAGTGTACGTCGTTTTTGTTCAGTTTCAGATTTGGTGCGCGTCGGGCGTGCTGTTGAGCGGCGGTCGCACCAAAGACGGCGGCTACATAGTGGGCGGCGACAGTGTTTTTTATTCGCGCCCGCCTAGCGACGTGCCGACGCCTCCGTCGCCCGAGAAATCGGTAGAGCGGCTTGATTATGAGATTAGGGTACTTACCTGCTTTATTTAACTTTTTCATTTGCTTTTCCTCTGGGTTCGGTGACGTCTTTCTGCTGCCCGCCCGCCCGGGTTTGTTGGTCTGCCGGTGTCTGTGTGCGCCTTTTGTTTATGATTTGATTCTTAACCTCCATAACTAACGGAACTGGTAAGAGGCGCATGCGCTTGGTCAGCCGTCGTCTAATCTGGCTGTTGCAGGAGCAGCAGAAAGAGCTGCACGAGTTCGAGCAGATGGAGTGGGAGTGTTCTAGTCTCATGTGGGTTTGCAGCAGTGCGCACGGGCGCAGTTGTGTGGCTGTTATGGACGCCAATAATCCTTCTCACGTTTTCGACAGCTTCGACGTCTGCGCGTCGCACCTGCTTTGCGTGGCCAGCGTTCCTGGTATAGCCAGTCGGGGAACAGTAGAAATAGAAAGCAAGCCAAATCTTTACGTTGCAGGAGCGAAAGAGACTGACTATCCTTCGGAAGAAAATCTGCCCGAGTCCTTATGTCACGAAGGAAAGGCAGAGGAGGGCGACGAAGAGACAATGCGAGGCAAAGTTGTGTGGACGCCCTTGATTGCCAGTCAGAGCGACGCCACTGCGTTCGAGAGTCCCACTATATCGGCTTCGCCGAAGCGCAGGCGTTCCGGTGAGCAGTTTATCAACCGATTGGAGGTCTGGGCTGAAAATCCGGCACGAACGGTTGCTGTCAAAGCGGGCTTTATACTCCTACTGTAGTAGGTCGGCCGACTCCTTTAGTAGTTTAAACGTCCGCGCCGCGCGCTACTGCAGTAGTAAATAGAAAATTTTCTATTTCCTACTGCAGTAGGTCGCCGGAGGGAGAGGCGCGTTTGTGTGAGCTTTTTGCAGTTTCAAAAGCAATTGAGGTATGAAATTGGTTTCTGGGCATCTGCAGAACATTTCGTTGTTTTTAGTTTTTAGTTTGCATAGTCAGAAGACATTTTTTCAACAAAAAAGGGAATATTTCACTTACGACCATATTAAAACCGTTATTTTTAGGCAAAACTTAAGTTCCACTCCTAGTTTTTTGAGCGGTTTTTAGTGCCCAACCCCCCTCCCAAAATTTTTGGCTCAGACCCCCGCCGGCGCCAGACCCCCCAACCCCCTCCCCCTTCGGCGGATGACCTGTATACATGTATGTGTTACGTGTATTTGTTCTGGGTGTGCGCATGACCCTAAGATGTTTTCTGCTGCCATTCCAGTGCCTTTCTGAGTTAAATCCTTCATTTCCTCGTATAGCTTAAATCCAAAAACAAATGTGGGGTACCATGAACGGCCTTAAGTGCCAAACTGTAAGAAGCATCTGGCACATTTCAGTAAACACACAGTAAACGGGTCTTCCCCTTCGGCGGATGACCTGTTACATGTATGGTGTTAAATACGGTATTGCCTTTGAGTGCTGTTAAAGAAATGGTTCCATAAGGATTTGATGGCGGCAAATAAACTACCACATGAGTTCCACCAATTGTACCTTTGTACCTTATGTTGTTGTTTGCTTGACCGAAAAATGGCTGAAAGTTGAAAGATACCTTATCAGATTCAGACTAGGATAGGTTATTAATTTTAGTAGTGCTCGGTATGAGTGTAGCGAGCTCCCATCCATACCCTCTATGTAAGACTGTGTAACGAAAGTGGGGTTCAGTTCAGTTGCGTTGCTGTAATTTAGTTGTGAATTTAGGCAATCCAAAGAAAAGTGGTTTTCTTTTTAGAAAGCGCCGGCGAGTCAAGCAGCTCGCTGAATGCCGTGTCAGAAATGGGTGAGCTCTAATTTACATTACTGGCTGTGGCGTTTGTGGTTCAGCTTGCTCAGTTTGTGTGACGTGAAGTCTTAGGGTTGAGTGCTTATTTGAAATCTAACAGCCTAAACAAACTAGCATGATTGGGTTGTGTGAGAGAGCTGGAGGTCTCATCTAACGGCAGCCTTTTTGCATCTAGTGGCCGAAGTAATCCGGCTCCACCCAGACGTGCAGTCGGTGGAGGTGGCCACCGATGCGGCCGGCGAATCCGAATCCGACAAGGAAGGTATGGGCTCGGTCTCTCTCTGCTGCCTGCGTGGCCTTTCTTTGGGCTTTGCCTCTGTGTGCGTGTGTGTGGCGTCTTCGCTTGCTCTTTTGCCTTTCGCACATGTCCCACCAATTTATAGGTGGCTAATTTTTATTTCTCCTCTTCAATCATTTCTCGACATATCGTACCGCGGTCGGTTTGGTTCTTCGGGTCGCCTAAAGGTGATACCGTAGGGTTTGGTACTTTGGTCTTTATGAAGACTACGGTATATTGTTGGTATTATTTCAGTTGAACCGATCCGATAGTAGTATCATTATGTCGAGAAATCTCTGACTGTTAAAGGCTTTCAGATTGACGTTTCCAATATGTATTGTGTCTGTTGCAGATGGTCAGACCAAAAGTTCCAAGGACTTGCCGGACTACATCAAAGACGGTTTAGGCAAGTACTCGGGTGTAGCTCATATAACTACCGTTTTGCCGACTATGTGGATGGGCTCCCAGAATGGAACGTATGTGCTCTTCTATGCGTCGTTGGTGCGGTTCACCGGTGCGCTTGTTTTTAGGATTTACGTTCATTCAGCCGTGAATGAATGGAGAAAATGTCTTCGCAAAATTCGGCTTAATGATGCTGTACTTAGCATTGTGTAAGTGTTTGAGTGGTTAGCGTAGATAGTAGCGCCGAGTGCATTTTAGACACTACAAAGGTCGTGTGTTCGCAGCCTTAGCCAACGGCACTTTAGTGGCTTTCCATCGAGACCCAAGTAAGATATAAAAGCTGATTTTCTCAACATGCCCGACAGACATGGGCAAAGGGGGGGCTGAGGGGGGGTTGGCCCCCCATCAGGCTCTGATCTACCCCCCATCAGCCGGCCGCTACCCCCATCAGGAATTTTTGGGAAGAATTTTGTATAGACAATTATGATAAAAATATGCCTGGAATAGGCGTGAATGAGCTCAGAATAGCTAATTTTAACTTATTTTAATGAAAAATAAGCCAAAAAACCCTGATTTTCGCCAAAAATCGGACTTTTTGGCTTACCACCCCCTCAGCCCCCCATCAGGCGCTCCTACCCCCCATCAGCCCCCCCCCCTCAGGAATTGAAAATTCTACCCCCCATCAGCCGAAATGCTAGCCCATGTCTGATGCCCGACATATAGTTTTATTTTCTGTTCTAACATTTGTTGGTACTATGCATGGACCTATACCACTGAAATTACAGTACCACTTCTTTCGAGGCCTTTAATAGCAGATTTTGACCGGTAACCGTAACACCTCTTAGGGCTTCGAAAGAACTGGTCTTCAACAGGGTTCTGCATCGAAGGGTGCAGTATTGTCTAAGCAGTCTCTGATCCATGAGGAATAAATCTGAATGGCGGTGACGGTCTAGTACCATGGTATCACCTGAGCTCTCAAACACCATGTATGGAACCACTTGACCTTTTATAGTTCCATACGGTACCAGTACCTCATTAATAGTCTGATGTCATTGCAGCCGGAGAGTGGTCAACGGCAGGATTTCATGTGATAACAGTTGGTAAACCTCAAACATCGGTTCGATGCATCTCCGTGGTGGCCGGTCGCATTTGGTGCGGCTACAGAAACAGCATCTACGTGTTCGACTCACAGACTTTCTCTCTAGAAGTGGGTCTACCGTTCCTCACTTTACTGTGCAAATTGTTGATGGCGCAAGTTGCAGACCTACTTTGCGGCTCATCCGCGTAAAGACAGTCAAGTGAGGCAGTTGGTCTGGATCGGCGACGGTGTTTGGTGTTCAATTCGCCTTGACTCCACTCTGCGTTTGTACCACGCACACACCTACCAGCACATGCAGGACGTCGACATCGAACCTTACGTCTCCAAAATGCTCGGTACACCCATTTTTCGCGGCCTAATGTAAGCTGTGAATTTGCAGGCACCAACAAATTGGGCTTCTCCTTCATTCGTACCACCGCTCTGCTCGTGTCATGTCGTCGCCTGTGGATCGGAACCGGCACCGGAGTGATCATATCCGTTCCGCTTAGCGAAAGTGCTTTGCCACTCACTGATTGGCATGTCTCGTACGATGCCACGTATTTTTAGACAACGAAACCCGTGTCAGCACCGGAGGTGAGGGCAAAAGTGCTAATGATGCGTCCTCGCAGAAAACGCCTGGCGGCCTGATTCGGGTCTACTCGGACCCGATGGGCGGCGACCGAGTGTCGCCCGGCACTTTCATTCCGTACTGCAACATGGCACAGGCGCAGCTGTCTTTCCACGGACACAAAGATGCAGTCAAGTTCTTCTTAGCTGTGCCTGGTATGTGATGTGTCTCTGACTAGCGCCAGTAGATTTAACTGAGCGATGTGTTGCTTTTTGTTTAAAGCGCCGGCCGACGGTGTAAAGTGGCAGCAGAGACTGCCACATTTTTAGAATGATTATTTCTCGAACTTTCGCTGCGCGGCGTGATGTAATTTGGCGCAGATTGCGGTCACGTGCTGAACTTTCAGGCGCTCCACCCAACAGCCACAATAACAACAACAATAATGCCCAGACGGCGGCCGGTCCGAGCAGTCGCGGTGAGCCGCCGTCGCGTTCAGATCGTCGGATGATGGTTGTTTCGGGTGGCGACGGGTATATTGATTTCAGAGTCGGTAAGTGACCTTCTTCTACCACATTTGGCAAGCTGAGACTGCTGTTGTCTCTTAGGCGAGGATGATGAAGAAATGGCTGAGGAGCAACGGAAGAAAAGCGGAACGTCTGCCCGGGACATGTCTCACTTGATTGTTTGGGAGGTGGTACAAAACTGATTTAACCCAGATCTGACGCGATCTGTTCTCTATGTGGATTTAAAATTTATTACTGACGCCGGCTTAATCTAAACGACGATTGGGTAGTCAAAGATCTTGCCGAGACAGGAACTGTGTACCAAAAATCACGCTGTCTTTTTTTTGCCGTGGCTTGGTCAGTGCTTTTGCTGGTTGGTTCCTAATGATCGGTTGGTTTTTGTCGTTCCTCAGCGTGCCAATTTGCTTTGATCTACGTCTTCTCTTACGTACTGTTCCTACGTGTGCATTATAAGTGTTGTGATACGATTGTGTCTGTCTTCGTACGTAGAACGGTTGTACCAGGCTGGCACCTCTATCGTTGTTTGTACCTATTGACCGCTTCTGATCTATTTATTGCGCTAGTTTCACCAGTTTCACTAATTATTTTACGTAGACGTCTCCGGCCGCTCTGATATTTTTATTCGTCCCCATTTATGCGATGCATTTCATTTTCCTGGTCTTACGGAATTAGTAAACGTTGTGCTTGTCAGCAATTGATTTGAGATTAGCTGGAGAATGCTCGACTCAACTGGTCGTATCTTCTAAACTATTTTAGCAAGTTTTCTTATCTTTGGGGATATGTCTGTACGACTTGAAAGTGGTGCCGTTTTGGTACTGATACATCGTGTTCTTGGTCAGTGGCTGTAGTTTCAAAGCCCTTTACCATTTCGGTCCCATCATCGGTGGGAGCGCTTGTTTGTTGGTTTGAAACCTTTCGAAGTGACTGTAAGTAGTCGACGTGAAGCCCAATGAAGGCCACCGAAAGCCTGTGAGTAAGTAAACGGGAAGTCTACCTTTTGGACTAAAAGCGGAAAGTTTGGGGTTGGAGAAGGACCACGATGCATAGACCGAATCGACATGATTCCAGTACCGTTATGTCGAGAAATCGCTAACTGATCAATATTGTTCAGTGTCAGAATGCCTCGTGGTGGTCGAAGAACGTCGTCGCCAATGCGTGCGCCTTCCAGACCTGCTCCTCCTCCGCCGCCTCCCCGTCCAGCAGCGGCTCCTCAAGCTGCTGCTCCACAGGGTCCCGGTCTTTTCGGACAAATGGCAGCCACGGCTGGAGGTGTTGCCATCGGCTCTGCTATTGTATGTTTTGCTTTTCTTGTATGTGTCGTCGGAAGAAACGGAATTCAGGGGATTCGGAATCCGCGCCGCATACAGTAGGTCACTGGAGTTGGTACAGTAGGTAGCTCGTTGGCCCTTAAGCTATTCGAGAACAACTTTTACAGTCTGTCCCTCTCTGGGCCTGGTCTTAATTGGCATCTAATTACAATGTAGGCAACAGCGGTTCAAGCAGGATAGAGACAGAAGTTCATTCTTGCACTTTTACTTCTATGCAGCAAAAGATCTAAAGCACAGAAATAACAAAGAAGAATTATTGTACGTACATTACACACGCACGTATCTTTCAGTAGAATAGTTACTTAGAAAAGTCGTCCGGTATTTGGGCAGGACATTTCGATGAGCAATTCAAATCTGGATGCAACTCACTCAATTTAAAACAGGCGCAACGCTTGATACGGCATGGTTGTTTACACTTAGCTATTAATATAGCTGCTTTCCACAAATCCTATTCGGCTGTGGTGTAGGGACTGTAAAAGTTGTTCTCGTATAAACTGAGGGCTAACGATCGGCCAACTCTAGTGACCTTTTATGGCGCGGGGACAGATTCCGAATATCCTTAGGAAGTGAGGGACCAGAGTCAGATTTCCTAAAGCCCCATGTAGAAACGGAATTCCACTTTTCCCTAGGGAAATTCCGAATCCCCTTAAATCCCGTTTTCCCTACGATGTACAGTATGCATTACTGCCTGTCTGATGATCCAAGTAAGGTTTAGGGCCACTCTGTGGCTAACATGTTTTCTGGTGGTGGCGGTGGCGAAAGCGCTCAAGCTCCAGCAGAGGTGCCTGCCTACCCGCAACAAGGACAACAACAACAACCAATGCAGCAGCCGTGTGAGTTCGAGCTGAGGCAGTTTCTGGAGTGGTACGGTGGCTCGTGTTTCTTCAGCTGTTTCCGCTTGACAGTGACAGTGTTTTAGCACGCAAAATCAATCGGACGTAAGCATTTGTCAAGGTTTCAGTGATGCTCTCAAGGACTGTCGGAGCCGCTATGGAGTGTGATAATCGAAGACAGGACAGTAAAAATGTGACATATTGTTAGGGATGAATGTATTGCCTGCCCTCTGTTTAAAGTAGACTTTAAGTATGTTAGCTCTGCTTCCCTTCTGGCTTATCTTACCAGGATCTAGGCAGAGGTAGAAATTTGCTGTGATTTCTTAAGTAAAGCGTTTCACGACGTTGTGTTTTTGGAGTGCTTGGGTTTTTGGCACTCCAATGCAGTAGTGGCGGCCCTACTACCGGCGGCTCTGAAAAAGGCGTTTATCTTGTGTTTGATGGGTTGCTTTTTCATATAGGCTCAATCGTGTGTGACAATACAGTACATCACTTTTATTAAGCTTTGGGTTCTGTTTGGTTAATTTGAAATCACCCTAGCCCTTTTGGAAGACCGAACACAAGGTTTAAACAGAAAATTTTGTGTATTGTAGTGTTTGCGTTCTTCGTGTCCTGTAGCACTTTTCGGTGACCTCAGGCAAATTTGTTTGTTTAGATTGTTGTCGCACAACAAAAAGCGTAGTGTTCAAAAGGTGGTTTCAAACCGCCTAACTGCAGCGAGAAAACTCGTGTAACCCTTTCAAATTCGCCAAAATGTTCGTGAAAAAACGAAATGTGAACACCAGAAAAGGAGAAATGACACCAAACTTTTCCAAAATCTGTGTCCAAACCACCAAACTAAACTTGGACAGTATCCGAACCACAACCGATCCATATCCATCTGAGCCACACCTGATCACCACTTTTGTGTTCATTGTTTCCCATTGACACATGTTTGACACAATACACAGTATAGATTAAAAAAAATGTCCCATCGCTTTTTCGGCCTTCACTCAAACGTTTCGTTCTCAGTCACTTCTTTACCGATTTGGCTCAAATTTTCAGCAAAAATTAACAACATGGTTGGCTAAATATTCTGCAAGTTTAGTGCCAAAATTCCGACTCATACTGGTTTTATGACCCGAAAACTAGGAATGAGGGTGGTCCACGCAAATTTATTTTTTTTCGGTAATACAAGGAGTACAGTCCTGAAACTTGCAGGAATGATTGGTGTTGCTATTGGGCATAACATACTAAGCGGGCAGCCCTGTAGCTCAATGGGCACTAAAATGGGAGAATTTCAAAAACATGAGTGAAAATCCCATAGTTAAGAAATCTGCACCTTCTAGAATCAAAGCACTGAATCTGTTGTTAATCAACATAGATTGTAGCAGGAAGTTCAAATAAATGAACCTGATATTTAAGCTCTGTTCCACACCATAGTAACCATCCCTGCAGCGTTTCTTGAAAATTGAAAATCTTTAGAATCGTCATTTTGCCGGTTTTACGAATTATAAAAGTCATATTTCGTCATGTCTTTGAAATTCCCCCATTTTAGTGCCCTTTGAGCTACAGGGCTGCCCGCTCAGTATGTTGTGCCATAGAGATCTAGAGATACAGATCTAGAGAGTGAGAGGCCGCATAAAGAAGGGAGGAAACAAAGAAAGAAGAGAGTGAGAGGCCGCATAAAGAAGGGAGGAAACAAAGAAAGAAGAGAGTGAGAGGCCGCATAAAGAAGGGTGGAAGCAAAGAAAGAAGAGAGGCCGCATAAAGAAGGGAGGAAACAGAAAGAAGAGAGGCCGTCTAGAAGGGAGGAAAAAAGAAAGAAGAGAGGCCGCCTAGAAGGGAGGAAACAAAGAAAGAAGAGAGACCGCCTAGAAGGGAGGAAAAAAGAAAGAAGAGAGGCAGCCTAGAAGGGAGGAAACAAAGAAAGAAGAGAGATCGCCTAGAAGGGAGGAAAAAAGAAAGAAGAGAGGCAGCCTAGAAGGGAGGAAAAAAGAAAGAAGAGAGGCAGCCTAGAAGGGAGGAAAAAAGAAAGAAGAGAGGCGAAGAGAGGCCGCCTAGAAGGGACGAAAAAAAGAAAGAAGAGAGACCGCCTAGAAGGGAGGAAAAAAGAAAGAAGAGAGGCGAAGAGAGGCCGCCTAGAAGGGACGAAAAAAAGAAAGAAGAGAGGCAGCCTAAAGAAGGGAGGAGGGAGGAAACAAAGAATGAAAGAAGGGAGGCCGCCTGCTGACAAACATAAAACAAGACACACTGGCGGAATGAAAGAAGGGAGGCCGCCTGCTGACAAACACAAAACAAGACACACTGGCGGACGACCGGCCGCAGCGGTGGCTGCCAGCAACAGCAGCGACGAGCAGCGATGAGCAGGGGCCAGCAGCGACGAGCAGCGGCCAGCAGCGACGGTAGGATGGCTGACAATAATAACAGCCGAAAAGCAAAAAAGGCAGTAAAAGTTGCCTAAAATGAGGTGACATCTCTACCTATGCCAGCTAGGCAGAAAGGAAAGCTGAGCATGTTATCGTCAGTCTGAGGAGAGAAGGCACAAAATTATCTTATCTGGGAAAAAACGAACAGCAATCGACTTGCTACTAACTAAAAGAAAGCTAGACTGCCTGCTGCCAAGGCGGAAAACAAACACACTGCCCGCGGCCGCTGGCAGCGCCAGCCTACTATGGCCTACAATGGGGAACGCGTCAATCGCCTGTTGGCGCAACTGAAACCTCCATATTATATCTAGAACTCTATGGTTGTGCCCAATAGCAACTCCAATCATTCCTGCAAGTTTCAGGACTGTACTCCTTGTATTACCGAAAAAAATTAAATTTTAGTGAAGGCGAGAGTGAAGAAAAACGTTTTAGTGAAGGCCGAAAAAGCGATGGGACATTTTTTTATCTATACTGTATATTCATTGGGTAACACCACAAACATCACACACAATAGACAGACGCAGGCACGCACGCTTGGTGTTCGCTGGTCTAATAGAGGTGTTCCCATCTTTCCAGTAGGTGCTGACTAGAGTGACAATACCTGAAAAACCCAATACCTGAGACCCCTAATACCCAATACTTGAATAGCTGGGCCAAATTTAATTCCAGTGAACAGGTACATTTCAGTGATGCAGGCAGGATCTTTTGCGCTGGGATTAAAATTTTGAAGAGGCCTGGTTGGGCCGCTGCCCAACCAGGGTGAGAAAATTTTGAAAAAATAGTCTTTGAGAAAGTGTGTAAAAGCTGTTCTGAGTGTAAAATTAGCAGAAATTAACTGTTTTACTACTCATAATGCGTTGTTCAATCATCTTTCTTATTTTCGACCATTTCTTTTCCTAACTTGGCCCGAAATGATGTATCACCCCATACGACATATGTACATGTACGGTACTGGTACATTCTGTATCGTTGGTACCATACATGTTGTAACAGCTCCGGGCGACCTGAGGGGAGGGGGTAGGGGGTTTTTACTCAGGTGGGGGTCGAGGAGGGTTCGCCCAGAGTTGGTGTCCCAAATTTCAAATAGCTCCAAAACGCCTGGAAATGCGTTTTTAGCACGTTTTTTTAGTAAGGATGTTAAAAATCAGTATTTTAAGCTGCCAAATAGCTTTTTAGAGCTAAAAACATGCAAAAAATGACAAAAAGGGCTTCTAAAAACACCGATTTATTTTAAATATCAGCAGTGGAAACGCCAAATTCGGTTTCCAAAGGCTTTTCAAGCGAATTTTAGGCTAAAAATTAGTGATTTCTGAGCCAGTTTGTTAGTACTGGTGCCACTACCAGTACTTGTATTTTTGGGTCCGGGGGGTCCCTTAACCTCTCTCGGGGGGTGAGGGGGATTGGCCTTTTCAGCTAGGGGGTAACCCCCAAACCCCCTTGTACATGTATGGTTGGTACAATTTTTATTTTAAGAACTGGAAAATTAATTACTGGTGTTCTACTTAGAAAACCGGGACACCATGATGAATTCTACTAACTTTTAGTTGATTAACGCAAAAACAGCTTTCAAAACCTAATCATCGATTAACTTTTCGATTTTTCCAGGTGAATTTTTCAGGTCAGCATTCATTTTGACAGATTTTGACAGATGCCAATTATTAGTATTGAGTATTGAGCGACAAAAACCTCAATACCCAATACGTATCTCGAAAACACCCCAACACACAAACACCCAATACCAGTTCGTACTCTAGTGTTGACTGTCTGAAAGGGTGTTCGTTGGTGTCAAAGAGGTGTTCCCGTGTTTCCTGTTGATGTTGCCTTTGTAAAAGAAGATGTGTTCGCTTGTGTAAAAGTGGTGTTCGCACATTTTGTACTGGCTGCGAGTTTGCCTGCCAATGTGAAATGTTCATGTCTGTGTTAATTGTATGTGTGTAATGTTCATGGTGTTACCGAATGAATGTTGTGTCGAACATGTGTCGATGAGGAAAGAATGAACACAGTTGGTTATCAGGTGTGGATAAAGTGGTGATCAGGGGTGGATAAAGTGGTGATCAGGTGTGGATCGGAATTTTGGGCGGATAAAAATCGGGCGAACATGAACACCATCGAGCTTCCATTTTCGTGTTGAATTTTTTGGTTTTCATATCGACTATTCGCCGATTATAAGAAAGGGGTGAATTCGAAAGGGTTAAGAAGGGATTGGTAACCGGTAATGCTAAGCCACGCCACTCCGTTACTGTTTTCTGTTGAGTCTCCGCCAAGTTGATGAATGCGTCTCGCTCAGCGACGATTGATTGATTGAAAATACAGTGCTGTCGTTAGGTTAGGTATTCCCCATCTTTGTGGATTTTCCGTTTTAAGTAGCAAACTTTCCATTTTGGGGTTAAGGGGAAGTTTGGTGGCATTTCTTAAAAATTAGGGGCACACCCTAATCTGTACTGTACGAGCAGTGCGAGCGTGCGAGCCGCTGCGGACCGTAACGCTAATGGCGCCGTAACGCTCCGAACTTGCGCCAAATTCAAACTGCTAAAGTACTGGCACTTTGCTTCAATCTTCCAGGTCTACCAGTCATTTCCTCCCAGATCGTGCACCACTTCGACCATGCAGCTGCACTCAGTGTTCACGCTGGGCTCAGGCAGCCCCCACTGATCTTCTCTTCAGCGAAGTGTTTCCGAAAAATCGGCCGATTCAGTTGTGGAAATCAGTGAAACTGACGATTTTCTTCCAGATTCCATCGAGCTCTCGATTCAGCTCTTCAAGCTGTGATGCTATTTCAATATGCTTCCTTCAGATTGCTCATATTTCTTCAATGCATTTTGCCCTGCAGAGTGATTTTTGCGCCCTGTATTTGGCGCCCAAAAATAATATATATACCCCTAAAATTTGTAAGCCCCAAAAATTCATAGCCCAAACCACTTCGAAAAAACCGGACGGCTATGCCCGTCAGTAAAAACGCCGGCACAGTTGGTGCAGTGGTTTAGGCCGCAAAGCCGCTGTGCGCTTACTATGGGCCCTACGTACGTTCATCCACTCGGTGGGACAAGATCTTTTCGCAAAGAGTTGATCGTCGACACACAGCCCAACCCGGGCCACCGAAAGGCGCTGATGGCTAGTAGGTAAATGGGAACCGACTGGAGCTGCCGTTGCCCTCAAGCTACGATGGCAACCACGCACGTGTTGGGGACAAACGGAAACGAGGATAGCTACCTACCACTGAGACTGGCCCCGTCTGGCTCTATCGGCGAAGAGGTACATGAGCAGTGGCGTATCCAGGGGGGTGTAGGGTGTGTACACCCCCCTTTGCGGTGGAGGTAGGAAGAAAAAGTCTGTCAAAAATATAAGAAACTAATGAATTATGTACTAAAACTGTCTATTTTGTGCTCAGAATGCCTTCTAAATGCGTTTTTGAAGGCTAAATTTTGAAAATTTTCTCGCCCTGGTCGGGCAGAAGCCCAACCAGGCCATTATAAACTACTAAAACTTGTAATTTCTGTTAATTCTAAGCTCGGAATGCGTTTTAAGCGCGTTTTTGAAGGCTAATTTTGCTAAATTTTCTTACCCTGGTTGGGCAGCGGCCCAACCAGGCACTTTCAAAATTTTACACCCCCCTTTCCGAAATCCTGGATACGCCACTGTACATGAGAATGGTAGACCTGGAGACGAAGCAGGGTGCCAGTACTTGAGCAGTTTGAATTTTGCGCAAGTTCTAAGCGTTGCGGCGCCGTTTGGGTTACAGTACGGTGCGGTTCGCTCTACTGGATTCCCGGCCCATTCCCCCCCCCCACCCGGCGCGGCCGCGTCGGGTTACTGTAATATTGCTGCATGTGAAACAACACAAAGCGCGCGAAGTTTAAACGACTTCACGGAGAAGTGGTAGTAAAAGCACTAAAACAGAACAGCTTAAATCTCCAAGTAGTTGCAATTTTTATAAATACCGATACCCGGTATGCCAATTATTTTCAGAATACCTGCCTGCAAGTGCAAACATGCCTCCCCTTTGCTGTTATCAGGTACGGTGCAACGGCAGCTCCAGTTCGGTTCCCATTTACGTATTTACCGTCACCGACTTTTGGAGGCCTGGGTTGGGTCTGGACCTGACAATTTTCCAAATATAAAAGTACTCCTAGAGACGCATCAGTATAGGCACGCTCTGGAGGGCCTGTTTTCCAAACATAAAAGTACCCCTAGGGGACGCATCGGTGTAGGAACGCTCCGGAGGGCCTGTTTCAAGAACATAAAAATACCCCTCCTAGGGGACGCCTCGGTATAGGAACGCTCCGGGGGGCCTGTTTTAAAAACATAAAAGTACCCCTAGGGGACGCATCGGTATAGGAACGCTCCGAAGCGCCTGTTTTAAAAACATAAAAGTACCCCTAGGGGACGCATCGGTATAGGAACGCTCCGGAGGGCCTGTTTTAAAAACATAAAAGTACCCCTAGGGGACGCATCGGTATAGGAACGCTCCGGAGGGCCTGTTTTAAAAACATAAAAGTACCCCTAGGGGACGCATCGGTATAGGAACGGTCCGGAGGGCCTGTTTTAAAAACATAAAAGTACCCCTAGGGGACGCATCGGTATAGAAACGCTCCAGAGGCCCTGTTAAAAAACATAAAAATACCCCTAGATGGACGCATCAGTATAGGCACGCTCCGGAGAGCCTGTTTTAGAAACATAAAAGAACTCCTAGAGACGCGTTTTCCAAATATAAAATCATTTCTGACCTCTCAAAAACCTCAGCGGATGGGAAGAAAAATATATTTTCACACCAAACATAGAGCAGATAGCGCATACCGTAATCCGGCCGCGGCTGCGCCGGGTGGGGGGGAATGGGCCTCCTCCCGCTCTACTGCTCACACCGCTCGTGGGAGATTAGGGTTTGCCTGCCAATTTCGGTATTTTATTTATTCTGTTGTTTGCTTTTTTTCACTCAGTGGGAATTCAGTTTCATCCTCTCTGACCCCAGAGCCCAGAACAGGTGAAATTTGAGTATTTTTAGTTTAAAAAAAAATGAATAATTAAAGGGAAATTTAACCAGCAAAACCCTATCTGGCTGGAAGGAATGTTTAGTTAGGAAGCTACATGAATTGATTTTTAGGTTAACTGGGGGGAATCGAGGAAGGTCAGAAATGGACTATATTAATTAACTTCCTCATGACTGATGCGTTCCCCTCGGGGTAATATAATTAAAATTTATACCTATTTGGAAAACAGGCCCTCAGGAGCGTGCCCTGTTGTACTGATGCCCTATGCTGATGCTGATAATTAGACCCGTCAGACGAAGGGCTTTCAAATCATATATTAACATGAGATGACCATTTTGGACGATTTTGAAATTTTAAAATATTGTCATCAATCTGTGTAATTCTCTTGATTCAACTGTTTTCTCTGCTCGTAATGTATCCAGTTTCTATGCCAAAATACCACTGATATTCTTTTGCCATTTTGTAATTTTCAACGTTTCTTGTAACCTTGGAAAGGCACTGTAAGATGCCTGGTGCTCTCTCTTTCTCGCATTGTCTTTTGTTGCTTACTGTTCTTTCTGCGGTTACTCAATTTGACGACGTGTTTCACGATTGAATAAATTAAATACATTAAATTAAATTGGCAAAAAATAATCGATAATCGATATTTACCGATAAAACTTATTAATTTACAATTAATTAGTTTTATCGGTAAATATCGATTATCGATTATATTAATTTACAATTAATCATGATAATTAAAAACATTATTTTCCGTTTTTTTGATTGGTTCCTGATTCCCGCATTTATACCTGATCCGATTTTTGGCTATTTTTAGCAACTGACAGAGAAGACCCATCCAAATTCGTTGCACATAAATTGTATTGGGCAGCCAGAGCTAGTGTAGTAGTATTTATTGATTAATGTTTTGAAATGTTTGTTTTGATAAAAATGCTTGGACTGAGCTGCAAGAACATACATGTGCATGGGGGGTGCCCAGGGGGGGACAGGGGGGATGAAAATAAATATCTACCAAACGTTGCTAGAGGCTGCTAGAAAGCTTCCAGATGCGCTTTTAAGCCACAGAAACCAATTTTGGCAACTACGCAACTACGCACCCTTCCTCCAGGCAACTACGCACCGAACCCGAAATTTTTGCAAATTTTCATGGAAAATTTCGATTTTTTGACAAAATTTGTGTTGGAAATCCGGTTTTTTGGGCAATTTTTGTCAAAAACTCAACTTTAACTAGCAAGATTTGAATTTTAAGTGAAAATTTTGAATTTTCCGCCAAAACTTTAGCAAAAAATTTAAATTTCCCGCCAAAATTTGAATTTCGCGCCGAAAATTTGAGCATTTCGCCAGGCAACTACGCATGGATACCTGGGCGTCCCCCTCTGAGCTGCCGACCATGCACATGTATGTGCAAGAATATCGCATTACGTACTCAGTTTGTAGTAGACAGTGTAGGAAGTGTAACAACGTTGCGTTCTGTCTGGTCTCGCTTTAAGCGGCAATCAGTATTCATCCATCTCTATAGTTGAATTTTGTGATTAGAGAAGTTAGAGACTAGAGAGCAGAAAAAGCGAAAGTATAACTAAAAGTCGGCCCTCATTTTCGGCAGTTTAGCGCCAACACTGGATTGGAAATATCTGACATTTTTACTTAAGCGTATGTTGCAGTGTTTTCTTCAAACAAATTGTGTTTTGCAGTTTGCTTATTCCACAGCAATCATTAGCTCTAGCAGATCGTGGCGGTGGTGCGTGTTCGTTTCTGAAGAATTCAAGTGAAGTAAAAAAGTGAAGATGGGCTTGTCGGAGACAGACGTACAAAAACAGCTGCGTCATATGATGGCGTTTATTGAACAGGAAGCCAACGAAAAGGCTGAAGAAATCGTTGCTAAAGCCGAAGAAGAGTTCAACATCGAAAAGGTATATAAATAAATATAATTAATGGTTTCTTACCTGCAGAAAGAACACGGAAGGAGTGATCAGGATATAAAAGAAAGATAAGAACGGCATAAGGGGCCGTCCATAAATTTCAGTGAGAGAGTTGGGGTGGGTGGATGGGTGGATTGTCCGGGCGGTATCGATATCGATATTCATAATTATGCAAGAAAATCTGAAAATTTGAAAATGCAAACTGCTCTTTCTGTTTATCAGTCAAGCACTGATGCAATCAGCGATCTGATGTCAATTAAGTAGAGAATTGCAGAAAAGCTAGTGGCCCTTCTGAACCCCTTCAATGAAAAAGTTGATCTCGCAGGCCGATGCCCCACCCTACTTTGGCATTAATGAGCTCAGACAGAATAGCGTATTTTAACTTATTTTAATCACAAATAAGACAATAACCTTGATTTTAGTAAAAAATCGGACTTTTTTGCTTACCATCCTTTCAACCACCCATAAGCCGGCGGTACCTCCCCCAGCATTTAAAAATTTATGACCCCTCTGCTGAAATGCTAGCCCATGTCTGCTTCTGCCCTCCTCCTTCAAGTGTTTCTGAGAGCTTTTTGCTTTCAAGTGAGATGTTTCTGATCTGAGAGCTATCATGCCCAAAAACTGTTAGGTTTGACTATACCATCGATTTCTGAGTTGTCCAGGAAAAACAGTTTTTTACTGTTTCAGAGAAATAAACTTGGTGCCAGTTTTGTTTTTTTCTACTTTTCCGCACAAAAAATATCGAAAATATCGATGCGAAATATCGCGATCTTTCAAAATTTTACACCCCTTTCCGAAATGCTGGATACGCCACTGAGCTTAACCAAATGAAAAAGCGAATTGTATGGAAAAATGGTTGAAAAATCTTTTTTGTGGGGGAGGGGTGGCCAGCCGAAACTTCGAAGCCATTTTGCGGGTGAGCCGCTGAACTTCACCGAACTTCTTGGCGGATAAAATTATATTATGACATTTTTTAGTTTCGAAATTTATGGACCACCCCTAATTTGCGAAGATTACCATTAAACGCAAACCACAACTTTACTATTCGCGGATCGTTTCAAAGCGGTAGTATTTCTTTTAGGGCCGTTTGGTCCAACAGCAACGCACCAAGATAATGGAGTACTACGAGAAGAAGGAAAAGCAGGTGGAGCTTCAGAAGAAAATCCAAAGCTCGAACATGTTGAATAACGCTAGATTGCAAGTTCTCAAGGTGACTTGGCGGTTGGAGTTAGTTCGCCGCGTCCAGTTTGCCGCGGCCGCCGCGAATCCATTCGCCGCAAGGTTTTTTCGCCGCAGGCCGGTTCACAGCAGGGAGAAATTTTCAAATTGCTTATTGATTGATTGTATTTAAATACAGAAGTCTCATGTATGTACAGGGGCCGTCAAAAAAACCAACTACGCAGATTTTTTTACAGTAGCTACCGCTAATCTGAACCGATTTGAATGACTTGTTTTTTGAATGAAAGATAAACAAATTCTTTACAATTTTGTGAAATTTTTATCAAGGTACTGCGTTAGTGCCTGAGATATTTGCTCTCAAAATCGAAACAAAAATTTAAGCAATGAACAAAAGCGTTTTTTCTTATTCCGTTACACTTCGTACTACTACCGCTGAAGGCTATTGAGGCTTAAAGTCTCGTTGTTTTCGAAATTTTTCGATTTCCGGAATGAATCACATTTTCAGTAATTGCGGCGACATTCTCCGCAGTTGCCGAATTTTGTTCGACCTATAGCTGTAGGTACTACTACACTACCACATTCACTTCATATAATTAGCTGCAGTACTGCAGTAGAATTGTAACTGTGTGCACTTGCTTAAACAAATTTAAGAGTCAGTCTCTGGGCCAATCGAGTTTCAGTATTCAGACCCAAAAATGAAACTTTGGCGTGGAGGGCTCAAAGTTAAAGGACTAATACGTATGGATAGGTTATATAACCACCGCAAAGGATATCCCGATTCGACGCTCCACGCTCGAGATACGGCCTTCTGAAAATCGGTCCGCTTAACTATGGGACCAAAATTTCAAAATCGAATTTCTAGCGCACTAATCAGTATTGGGACTTAAAAATTGGGGGTTTAGGGTAACTTTTAGAGTACTTTCAGAATCAACGGTCGAATTCCATTTTCAATGAAAAAAAATTTTTTCGACCCCCTTTGGAGCCCCCTAGCTCGTCTGGAACCCCCCCCTACACCGTTTTTTTTATTTCAGAATATTGTAGCGCTATCAATTCCCTACAGTTTGGTATAAGCCACATTTTCTGACCCGTGGAGAAAGTGGTGAAATATGGCTTCAAATTTGAAAAATCCTCAAATTTTTAGTTTTGGTTTTGGTTTTAGTAACTAAAAATTTGAGGATTTTTCAAATTTGAAGCCATATTTCACCACTTTCTTCCACGGGTCAGAAAATGTGGCTTATACCAAACTGTAGGGAATTGATAGCGCTACAATATTCTGAAATAAAAAAAACGGTGTAGGGGGGTTCCAGACGAGCTAGGGGGCTCCAAAGGGGGTCGAAAAAAATTTTTTTCATTGAAAATGGAATTCGACCGTTGATTCTGAAAGTACTCTAAAAGTTACCCTAAACCCCCAATTTTTAAGTCCCAACACTGATTAGTGCGCTAGAAACTCCAGCAGGAAATTTTGGTGCAGTACCAAAACTAAAAATTTGAGGATTTTTCAACTTTGAAGCCATATTTCACCACTTTCTTCCACGGGTCAGCCAATGTGGCTTATACCAAACTGTAGGGAATTGATAGCGCTACAATATTCTGAAATAATAAAAACGGTGTAGGGGGGGTTCCAGACGAGCTAGGGGGCTCCAAAGGGGGTCGAAAAAAATTGTTTTCATTATTAGTGGAATTCGACCGTTGATTCTGAAATTACTCTAAAAGTTACCCTATGCCCCCAATTTTTAAGTCCCAACACTGATTATTTTAAAATATTTTTTCCTGCGTTTAACCGGCCGACGGCGAAAAAACATTGTGGCGGATAGGATTGCCGCAAACTGGGCTCGATGAACAAACGTTCAATGTAAAATGGACGTTTTTGGCTTATTTATGGATAGAGTTAGAGCTCAAATAGGTGCAGGTAGCTTAATCATATTTTGCCATTTTTTCTACACAGAAGCATTCTATTCCACCTATAATTTATTGAGCGAGGGAGCTCAGAGCCTGAGGGGGTCAGCCGCAATTATCCGTGTCTGTTTGTAGTTAAAGGTGACGTATGCTGTTTGACTTAGGCCAGAGAAGACCATATCAAGAGTGTTCTGGACGAGGCGCGTGCCCGTCTCATTCAGCTGTCCAATGATGCGTCTCGTTATCCGGCAGTGCTGAAGGGTCTGATAATGAGTGTAAATTTGCAGAAACTACCATTTTCTGTGTACACTAAGCAGCAGTTGGTTGCAGGGTTTGTTCCAAATGTTGGAGCCAGTAGCAGAGGTGCGTTGCAGAAAGAAAGACCTGGAGCTGGTGCAACAGTTGCTTCCCGAGTGTCTCAAGCAAATGCAGGGAACTTGCGCAGGGACCCCTAAGGCCACGGTTGACCAGAAAACCTTTCTTAGTCCGGATTCGGCTGGCGGAGTCGATGTGTATGCTAAAGATTCGAAAATCCGGGTTGTCAGTACCTTGGAAAGTCGACTTGACATGCTTAGTCAACAGGTCGGTCTCTCTTTCCTGCCGCCCGCGCGCTGCGTAACCTAGCGGGTCTAACACGTGTACATCTGAGTTCTAATACATACAGGCACTTGCAACAACTGCTCTGCTTCGGGTTTCAAATTAGGATAGTCAACATGCAAGTTGGAAAACGCCTAAATAGCTTAACTGGTGTATAGGAGCCTCGTATTCTCTTATCTCAAACGTCAAGTCCGATTATGGTCTCATGCGACCATAACTTATTCTCTCTGGTGTAGGGATACCAGCATTAGAGTTGGCCAGGCGAGCGCACTGTGGTGAATAAATTGCTCGAAATCGTTTCGTACCCGCTGTTGTATGCTGCCATTTAAGATTGACGTAATACTGACGGACTGATGCCTAATTTCAGATGATACCCGAGATACGAACTTCGTTGTTTGGCAGAAACCCGAACAGAAAATTCGACGACTGAATGCTATTGGTTGGTTTTGTTGCTAGTCGAGCGAGCTTTGTGGTAACGTTGTTTGTCGTACGGTGTGTCCATGTACTAATCATGCACTGGTATCTGTCGGTCGTTCAGTTGCAATAAGTTTGGTACGCTGTGTCTCGTTGGAGGTCAGTGATTAGAAAAAAAGAGACGCAGAACGTGTGAAAGGGCTTTCCCAGTGAGTTCTAGACGTCTGTGTACTCGATGCATTCCAGAATGTGTGATGTCTCTCGCTCACTTGTGTACGTGACCCTATCTGTTGTCAGTCAGTTGGTCAGCAATAGGCTGATTTATTTATAGTTCATCTATTTTACTGTGTATGTATTGGTTCTGATTTTTATCGTGTGACTAGACAACAAAGTTTCCTTGTTACTGTCTTCACAGCTTGCCGTGCATCCTATACAACTTGGTTAGAGGCTGTGGTAAAGGGCAGCTTATCTGTATGAACTGTTAGCGTATGTGAACTACTGCTTTCTTATCAGATGGGGGAGTTTCACCTTACTCTTGAATTCAGTGGAGGCGCCGAAATATTGGTCGGTAAGCAGAAGAAACACGACGTCACTTTGGATAGAAGGTACCTGTTATGCCTTATACGCAAGTTCTCCAAACAGTACTGCTGCCTAAGCTACACATTTTTTAACAATACAATTTTTACAATGGTAACGGCGTAAGTGCCAGTGCAGTACAGTGTTGTCTATAGCTGATCCTGACTGTAATAACTGACCGCGTTACAAATGTGTCCAAAGTGTTGTTTTAGTCAGGTCTGGACAATACGAAAATTGCTGCCCTGGGTAGTGACTAATCTGATGAGCACGGGCCGTTCCGATCTTTTCGTGCAGAATGGTACGGTCCGTCCTGGAATTCTGGTTCTGATCAACGACACAGACTGGGAACTGCTGGGGCAGCTAGATTACAAAATTCAACCTGCTGATGTTGTTACCTTTATCTCTACATTACACGGTGGTTGATGATAAAATTTCGATTCCTGCAGCGTTTTTGTGCCTCCTAGTTTCGTGCTTGCTTCTCTGGCTTATCTCTTGCTTCATTCAGCCGTGCAACGTTTGAGCGTTGGTTATCCCTATAGTAACGTACGTACATTGTACACTGAACCTAAAATGAAGCCGGAAGCTGTGACACTGGCCAAGGAATTCGTGGCCTTTCTGAACAAGGCTGTCACTCCATTTCATGGTAACTGCTTGTCGCTTTTGGTCCCCCAAACTTTGGCTCGACGTATTTCAAACCCACCCGCCTGAAGCGGACTTTTCTCAGGGAAAGCCGTATATTGATAGGCCCATTCCAAATTTCCGAAATGTGACCACCCCAATCCATTTTCCATCCTTTGTATGTACGACAGAACCTCCATAAATCGGACGTCACGGGGACCGCAAAAGGGTCCCTTTTATAGAGGTGTTCCATTTATGGGAGATCGGACATCAAACTTAAAGAAAAACTTCTTGAAAATCGTCTTCAACCTAATGTACAACCAAAATATGACACTTTCTGAATGGGATTGCGCATTAGACTATACAAAAACCAGCGAAAATTCAGTGAAGCGTCCAATCTATAGAGAGTTTTACTACAGATTGGTCACCTGGGGGGTCCCATTTTTCAGATTCGCCCCATTTACGGAGGTTTGCTTAGCTTTTTGGTGTCCCTGTAGCGTTCATAGTGTAGTGTATGGGGGTTTTCTAAAATGATTATGCATAAGAATTTTCTCGGTGCCCCTGGGGTTCCCTACAACCCGTCTGGAGGGCACCGCACCCCCCTGCAAAAGGTCTTGTGCCAAAAAAAGGCCACTTGTGGAGGTTCTGGTCTAGGTATATTTCATGTCCGGTCTTATGGTTTCAGCTGTTGATGAGTGTACTAAGCTGCTGGTTGGTGCTGGCTTTCAGGAACTGAAAGAATCTGAGTCATGGAACATCGAACCGACCAAGAAGGTAAATTGCTTTTATTTTTGTTTCCTGACGCCGCTATTCCTATTTTATAGTATTTCGTAACACGGAACAAATCGGCTCTAATCGCTTTCGCAGTCGGTGGCAAGTTTAAACCGGGCAACGGATTCTCTATGATAGCTGGACACACTGATAGCCCTGTGCTGAAGGTATTTCTTCACTTTTGTACGCTCATGTATGCTACGTTTCGATATCACCGGACATAGAATTTATGAGATCATCTGCACTACACTCACACTCACACACACGGCCAAGTCTGCAGAACCAACCGATACTGAATGGAGGTGGTGCTAATAATCTGCGTACGTACACTGTATGTACGTCTCACTTAAATGTAAACCGGTGCCTTAAATTAGAAAGTGCTGAGTTAAGCGTATTCGTTTTAATGTCGATCCTTTACAGACAAAGTGGTTGTTTAGGTGAAGCCGGTTTCTAACGTCAAGGCTGCCGGGTGTCTTCAGGTCGGGGTCTCCACCTATGGAGGTGGACTGTGGCGCACTTGGTTCGACCGAGATCTCACAGTGGCTGGGAAGGTTATCGTTCTGGTGAGACTGCCGTGCTGCTATTTGTCAGTGAGATAAGACTGCTTTCTATAGGAGAACGATTGTCTCACCGAAAAACTGGTGCACATCAAACGACCGATACTCTACGTACCCAGCTTGGCCATTCACTTGGAGTCGGATAAATCTAGTTTCTGTCCGAACAAAGAAGACCATCTAAAGCCCATCATTGCTACTGAAGCGACGGACGCTCTCAACTCTGAGTCAAAAGTACTGGTAGCTTTTCTGTAAATCGCTTCCCTGCCGATCGGTACAATCACGCAATTCTATGTACTGAAGCGAGATTTATGAGTCCACTAGTAGAATAAGACACAATACCCTTTTCAGTACCTACTGCAGTCACTTAGCAGCATATTCAGTGTGTATTGCTTGGAGTTGGTGTCTTGCAGCACCGTTGCCATGAACATATGCCTTTGACTGCACTGTATCCGGTGTCTGTTTGTCGTTAAGCAGAGCTGTTTGGACCTTTTCAGGAGAAATGCGATACCAAGAAAACTGATCATCATACTTGTCTGTTGAAAGCCATAGCCCACGAAGCGCAAGTGGGGGTTGATTGCATCCTAGACTTGGATCTCTGTTTGCTCGATTGCCAACCTGCCGTATGAAAGCGCAGTGCGCTTCAACTGCGTTTGCAATCCACAGTTGTAGTGTCTCGGCGGAATCCATGAGGAATTCGTTTCTGGAGCTCGTCTGGACAATTTGGTCGGCACCTACACTGCTGTGCGCTCGTTGATCGACAGTCTCAGTGACTCTGCTGCCTTCAATGACGACTGCAACACTCGTGTGGCCATGTGCTTTGACAACGAAGAGGTAAACTGTCAGACACACATTTATATTACGGTGCTCGGCGCTTTTTCACTCACGTGTGGCTCCCGTATATCGTGCCTCTACTTTCGGGCGCTGTTCGATTACACGCCTGTCGTGGTGAACCAGAATCCTACAAATGTCCTACTTACCACCGTCACCTAGGGTCGGTCGAGGGTAACTGCCACGGTACCGACACCATAGCTTCCGTTAAGTCCCTGTCTGTCAAAAGTATTTTCTTCCAATACCTGCTTTTCTCAGCGCGCACCGAAATGAGTTTTGGCCACCTAATAGGTTTTAAAAAAAACGAAAATCAAAGACTGGTAAAGAGGTTTTAGCATACAATCAGTGTGTATGAAGTGGTTCTAGTGCGGCAGTGAATCAGCGGCAGGTGCGTCGTCCGGTTTAACCGAGTGGGTGTTGCGTCGAATCAGTGCGGGCGGCTCCCAAACAGCATTCGAGGAAGCAGTTCCCAAGTCCTATCTGATTAGTGCCGACCAGGCCCACGCACTTCACCCTAACTATCAGGGAAAACACGAGGCAAGTCTGCTACCAATAGTTCTTGCTCATTCTTACACAGCTGTTCAGGCTAACCATGCCGTTAAGTTTCACTCGGGTGTTGTGGTAAAGATTAATTATAGTCAACGATATGCTACAACCGCCTTCACTCACGCAATTCTTAAACAGATTGCACAAAAAGCCAACGTTTCACTTCAGGTGCAGTCCCATTTTTCTTTACCTTCTGTCTGTCACAATACTTTTTTAGAAATATGTAGTTCGCAATGACTCGCCGTGTGGTTCAACCATCGGTCCGTTGCTGTCGACTGAGTTGGGACTGCAGACGGTTGATGTTGGCACTACTCAGTGGTCCATGCATTCTGTACGCGAAATGTGCGACGTAACTGGATTGTACGACGCTGTACAGTTGTATAAAGTACGTATTCTTTTTTGGCTTTTCTATTCTACTAGAAACGACCATACATATACAGAGAACCTTTTTAGACGTTCTACGGTACGCTACCCCAGGTTTTGTCACGGATCAAGTAAGAAAGAAGGCCAAATTTGATCTTTGATGTTGTTTATTTTTTAACCGTCTCTAGTTGTCACAAGCGAAAATGAAACGAATTATCATTAGCTGGCCGTCGTTTTCCGAACGGCGAGTTTCTTCGTTGCTGCACATCGCGCAAAATATGCACCAGCCGCATCAACATCGGATTCAGACCAAGCGACCTTTTGGCCGAAATTTGGGGCCGCATTTTCTCAGTTGCTGAACTTTGGCTGGTGAGCAAAACCGTTGCCACGCCGAACCAGAAGCAGAACTTCATTTTAGACAGCACAAAATAAGACTACCAGCTATTATGTAGCTACGTCAGAGCTCTAGACTAATTGGAATAGAATTACATGCCGAACACAGACCCTGGAGTAATTATGGCTCTAAAGCACCGTAATTAGTCGTTTCAGACCCGTTCATTTTGGCTCTCAATGCCACTCAACTGCCGGGCGTGGGCTGGGCGGTTAAAAATGGCTTTCAGCTCATTGGCCAAAGCCTTAAAACCAAGTTGCAAAAGTCGACTAAATTCTGAGTTAAATTGCTGGCTCCTCATACATAATCTTGCATTTTGCACAATTTAGTATAAACGCTCTACCTCCGACCTTTGATGTTTGTGTAACTAATCTACTACCGTACGTACGTGCGTTCGCATCTACCGACTCATTTTAAACTTTGAGGGCCAGTAGGTCTAGATTCTAGAGAAACTTTACGGATTACAACTGTTTATTCTAATTTGCTTCAATGACAATCATCTTCAGTTACTGAGAGGTTGGCAAACTCTGACACACTGTTAAAAAGAGAGGTGCTTCAAATGTAACTGCGCTTTTGTAAGTCTTTGCTATAGGCTTTCCGGCTATAGTATCGAATGGCTGGTTGTTACAGTACGCGCATACCTCTGTATTTACACTCCGCAACTTTATTACTCAGAAAGTTAGATTTACTGTAAGTTGTTGGGGTAAGTTGTTTATAACAGCGTTTGTGATCAAAGTTATTTTCATTTTTAGTGGATTGGAATTGAACTTCATTAGCTGGGACACTGTGGGGTGCTTTCACGTCGGTTTTGCAAAAAAGCTAATGCTATTATTTTTAGTCCAAATAGCTAGCGATCTTTACGTTAAGTTGGGAACACACTGCTGATTTAAGTTGACAGAATGAGAGGCTTAAGAATCCTTTTAGAGAAAAATCCTAAAAGTTTAGAGAATCCTTTAAATGAATTTCATGTGATCTATAGCGATTTTTAACAAAAACTTAAAATATGCATACATGTACTGGCTACGATGTACTGGCCTACGAAGACTATACATTCATGTACTTGTAGCTCATCGATAAAGAAAATTATGAATATGGTATACAGATTGTTATTTTATTAAAAACATTAAATTGAACGCAAAAATTTCGCTCCAACTCTCCAGAAAATTGAAAGTTCGGGGGAGTGGTTGCCAAATTATTACGTAATTAGGGGAGGGGGTCAGGAAATTACACGAGCAATTAATAATAATAATAATAATAAGGTTTATTGCACACGTTGTTAGTAACAGAACATGTTTATAGAATGGCGACCAGGACAAAAGAGAAGCTCCAGTGCAAAGCGGTTTGCTGGCAGTGCACTTACGCAAACCGCAATCCTCGATTACCAATTGTTATTTTGTCTTTAAATAGGCCTACCGAACTTATATCGTCTTTAAATAGGCCTAATTATCAGGGGGAGGGGGTCCGAAAATAGGTGAAAACACCATTACGTGATTGTTGCGCGCCCCTACATGTACTGCATGTACGTACATACAAGAAGCAGTGGTTACAAATTTATTCTAACTAGCACTCTAGCAGTCAGACGAACCCGACACTCATCGTTCTGAACCTGGGTATCCCGGGGTTACGAGCAGCATTTTCTGTGATCTCTTCTACCGCTCCCAGCAGACGAAGGAACAACGGGTTCAAACTGAACGATCGCTTTTGCTGTTGCAACGCAGTGTAGTCGTGCGGCCAGCGGTACCCGCCCAGACCCGACGCATGACTACACAGGGTTGCTATACTCAGCACAAACAGACAGGTCGACAACATTCTGTGGAGCAGTGCTGAATACACGGTCGAATGACCTGAACGCATTGCATTGCGTGTGTTTCTGAAGGCAATGAAAAATGTGACACGCAAAGTTTTATCGTGCTAACGTCCGGCTCAGCGGGTTACTATCACGTCTAAGTACCTCAGTAAGGTATTTTATTTTCCTTCTTTTGCCAGACCTTGAATGGCTTTCCGACCTCTTCGCTGTCTGTCTCTGCCTTTCGTACGCACATGGTCGAGCTGTTGGTTCCCTTTATAAACTCGTAGAAGGCGGTATCGTCAAAGCCAACGTCGGCTGCTTGGTCTCCACTGGCGCCATAAACAAGCAGATCTATGCGCGCCCAAAGACAAGCTGACATGCACATGGGACAGGGAAAACAACTGGCGTACAGTTGACAGCCGCTCAGATTGAAGGTGTTCAGCGCTCGGCACGCGCGACGAATCGCTGTCACTTCGGCATGTGCTGTTGGGTCGTTGGACTTGAGAACCTGCCAGATTTGTTAGGTTCACTTTCAATCATAGCAAGATGAATTAGATTTGAGTTATGTCGACAGTAAAACAAAAAGCGCGTACAGTACGTACCTCGTTGTGCGCTACCGCAATAATTTCTCCATCTTTCACCACTACAGCACCGAACGGACCACCGTCGCCGGATTCAACTCCACGGCAAGCTTCTTCTACCGCATTCTTGATGAATTTCTCCTCTGCCAACATTTCTCTAACATATACGTTGCCGGTTATTCCAAGCGTTGGTTTTCGTCGGGTACAAAGGTTTATGGAACTACAGTATAGAAGATGTCAAAATTAGTAGTTTTCGATGGCGCTACATCGCTGGGGAAGTGGCCAGCCCAGGCCCAAAATTGAAGTTAGCCCGACCCGCCTGACGTGGAAAATGGCCAAACTTTTAGAAAAGCTTTCCAAATGAATGACTTTGGTCATAACTTGGCTTTGTGAGTTTAAAAATAAAGTTGAAATGTGTTTTATGAACTTAGTCTCATCAGATTTTTAGAGATACGTTTATCTAAAATTATCAAATCTTACAAGGCAGCTTCGGTTGTATGGCCTGGCCGGATCAGTGGTAGGCCAGAATCTCCTTCGGTCCGGCCCATCCGTGTACATACTACACCGCCATAACTAGTCTACGAACGTACAGTGCGTACATGTTGGGCTTACTAATAGCGTAGGTAAAACCTTAAGACTAATAAAACGTGGGATATTAGATGATTAGCCTTAATGAATTTGTTCTACACAAAAGTCCAATTTCTAAAACCAGTACCTTACAGATATTGGCAAAGCGCCGTCACTCCGATCAGGTATGAATGGTGCTACAAAATTGATTGTCGACTGTTAGTGCACACCCACCCAATGCCGCACTATCTTGTTTCGCTATCGAAACTAAACAGGAATTTCTTAGGCGCCCGTGTAGCAAGCATTGCAGCTGTAGACGGATCGGTTAGCATTCTCTCTCTGGTTTCTTTTACGGTTCTTTAAACATTCGCAGCTAATCTTACAGCTACAGGTAGCAGTTTCAAAACCAAATTATGCATAGTAGGGTAGTCACCCAACTTAGCCAAATCGAGACACACAACTTCATTTTATTCACAAAAAGAACAAAAGTCTGAGCTCAGCCCAGCAAGTTTAAACGACCTCTGTATCCAAGCAAATTCTTCACTTGTTCTGCAGTTAGACTGAGCTCTCGCCTCACAGCGCGACCGCATAGAACTTTAAGCGAATGCACGCTCGGTGGCCACAAGTCTGCGACGCAAATGGCAAGAGGGCCGGACTGATCTTGCTGATACAACCACATCATCTTTGCAGATCGAAATCTGACACTACAGAAAGGCAAGGAACAGGGATGTTTGCTGGCCAAACTGACAAGCGGATCGTCCCATCTGCCGAATACACTGCGTTCGCCATCCAGCAAGAGTTCCGAGAACTTTCCAGACCGGTCTATTCTCCAATCTGCCACCATTGGCATCGGCATGTCGACTGCCACACACAAGACGCCGGAGTAGGGAAAGCTTCTGTCACGCTGGTAGACAGTCCAGACGGCCGTCTTTTTGGTCAGATCGAATAGATGCAACTGTCTGTCTGACAGACAATAGATTCGCTCGTAGCCGATTCGGATCTGACACACATTGTCCGGGAGCGAAGTTAGCACGTCTTTTCTGCCACCGTTCTCTATGCGGTAGACTTGCGAGTTATTGGCCAAAACCAACCATCCAACTACAGTCTCAGCAAAACGGGCGGGACCGCCGCGACTCAGATCCACATCGACACCGGAGATCGGCCAGTTGCAATTCTGGCCAATAATGCTGAGAGAGATGAAATGCAGGTGCAACTGAACGCCTTGTTTGGTCAGCAAAGCAAGGCGATCGCCGCTCAGACTGATATCGGCGCTGTGACCCGAGAAATGGTCAGTTTGATGAAGCCATGGCCTCACTGTAGAGACGGCAGTCCAACAACCGGACAGGAGATCAACGCCGAAAATATTTATGCGAGTTTGCAACGCATCCGAGCTGCAAACGTAAGCGCTGCTTTTGGTTAAACCGGTCGCATAAATGTGTCCTCCGAGATGAACTCGCTTGGGGACCGGATACTCTCTGACTGAGGCTTTTCTGAAATTTTGGACTGTAAGCAAGCGGCTGTTGTCAGTTGTTTCGTGTCACCTAAGTCGTTGGGGAGGGTCGGGCTCGATCTGAATTTGGAGCGTCAACCGCTTACACCACAACAGACATCGCAGATCCTGAAATATGAAAAAATAATTAGAAACTAAAAACAGGAACAACAGCGCATCAATTTTAGTTATAGACGTCTGAAAATACATGCTTTTAATTTTCAGTAACCGCGGCCTGCTGATATGGATATGATCAAACATTTTACAATGTGCATGTGTGTACATAAACCTAAATCGCTTGAAAATAATAATACCCAAAACTCGTCCCTTATAAAAGTCAAATGAATGCACTGCAGGCAGCAGGAACAAAAAATAACTGCGTTTTGATATCAATTATTGAGAAAACCCAAAGCAAAGATGCACGTTCAGTACGGTTTAAACCGTTATACTAAACCAAATGAACGTACAGTACAGATGATGTACGTACGTATAAGTACAACCGACCTCAAAAGGAATTATTAAAGATTCGCCGAAATATCCAGTAGTGTAAACAGTGGGCGCGAACGAACGTTCAAATACCACCTTGTCTTCCTCAAATAGTCTAATGGTTACTTTTGCAAGGCAAACCAATTCGTCTCTAAATTATAAACAGAGTAACGTTAAAACTCGGCAGTGAGACCAATAAACCTGCAAAGATCATGCGGATCAACAGTGTGCGAACAGCTGAAATCAGCAATCTCCATCAGCAAAGAACATGAAATTCCGAAGTTCCTGCTTCTACATTCGGCTGCAGCAGCTCGACACACAGTGGCTTTCCTAAACAGCGGGCGAATGCGTGAGACGAGATCCAGTTTTACGGTGCTTACCACTCTAGGCCACCACGACTAACCGATGAAGCTTGTTTGGCAGGTGGGGTTTTCTGCATAAAATAAGACACAGTTCCTAAGGGAAGACATACAGTAGCGCCGCCTGCAACGAACACATTCCAAAACATTCGTTCATTAGTGGAAAACGGCTAGAAATCACCTGAGGTCATATTTGAAGGCGCTCTACGCATAGGGCCTAAACGCGAAACGCCTGTCTAAAGGAGAAGAGAACAAAGTGAATGGGGCATACCGATTACACCCGATAACTGCCCTCTCGCCCCCATTACGGCCTCCAACCCTGCAGGCGCGGTTAATTGGTGTAATTCGGTCAGCATTAGCAAACACAGCTGAGAGACAAAAATATCTCGATGGCTATAGGCTCTATCAATTTTCCAAAAACAAAGTAAGAAACGAGATATCATGAAAACTGGTAAGTGCGAACTGCAGAACTAATATAGTCGACTATGTAGACATAGTGATTGTGGACTTCCAAATCAGACCATAGCGCATGTTGGCCCGGTCCCACAGTTCTACTAAACAGTCCGTCGGGGCCGAAAATGTCGATCTGACTGCGACCTTTGCGCACCACGTAAACCGAACCGTCACTGGCCACATCCACGCCAACAGCGTAAGAGAATTTGTCTGCTGCATTCGGCTTTAACTGGTGCAGCAATTGACCATCGTAACCCAGCACGTAGACTTGGTTCTCGCAACTGACATACAAGGTAGCAAAGTCCGGGTCTGCCACTAGAAAATTGCAGTCGTCCTGCGCTTCATTGGGGAAGCTCAGTGATTCCATTTGGTTCAGCTCAGAGTCGTAGCGGTAAACCTAAATGCAGCAATTGCAAACGGTTGGTGTAGGAGGTAGGAAAACCCACCTTATCGTGAGAGCGACTAAGCACAAAAATCTGGTCGTGCAATCCGACCGTCACGCCTTTGGTGGTGTAATCGAGTTCTATCTGCCTTTCTATTCCGCCGTGAACGCCCGATATCCTGGTCAGTTTCTTTCTGTTTCCTTGAGCGGCAATAATATCTCCGGTGCTCAACACCGCCAGGTCGTATATTTTGCAGTCTTTGCAGCTAATTTCTTCAACCAAACTCAAATCGGGCGCCGTAAGCACGCTGATTTTGCCGTTCCGAGCCGACGGCACGTACAATAGCCCATCGCTGTAGGTGATACCGGCAACCCGACCGTACTTTGCCATCGAACGTTCGGTTAGCAGTTCTAGTTTCTGCGTTCCCAATGCAACTTGACTGTTGGTCACAGGCGTCACCTCAGAAGGAGCTACGGCATGTTGAGCTCCCAGTCTAATAGTGACACCTGAAGTTCTGCTAGGTTTGGTGGCTGTGACGAGCGGAAACTGAGTTGGCTGCGTAATGGCAGAGGTTGTAGCTGGTTGCGCGTTTATCTGAGGAGCAGCAGTGAACACCTGTCCTTGGTGGTGGTTGTAGACCAGGTTATCGTACTCAAACGGCACCACTGGCACTGAATCGGTTACAGAGACTTCTGTCTGTCTCTGTGAAGTGGTTGTACTTTGTCTTTTCACTGAAACCAAACAATTGAAAGGGAGCAACAAGCCTGTAGGCCACCTAATGTAGAAACTGCTAAGTACAGCGGTATAAACGTAAAACCAGGTGCAACTATCGAATGTATAGTAACAAAATATTAGACTATTGTATTACAATACGGTATAATAATTGTATTATAATTACATTAATTAACGGCATACATTGTATGGTACCTGTACTCATACATGTAACAGTGGGTCCGGATGTCTCTCGCCTACCCGACTTACGTAGGTTAGACCCTCAGACGAGACGATTTTTCCGACCCCCCCTCCGATTTTCTGGCAAGTCAATTTTTAGCAAATTTTTGCGATTTTTCGGAATTTCAGACATAATATAAAATAAAAACAAAATAGCACTCTTTAGCTGTATTTGAGCCCAAATTAGCGTTTTTGTTGTAATTTTTAGCTCAAAGCTGCTATTTCTGAACGTTTTTATGATCCAACCCACCTCCCCTGGAATTTGGGCTCAGACTCCTCCGACCGGCGCCAGACCCCAACCTCCTCCACTTTCGGCGGATGACCTGTTACACGTCAGCGTAGTTAAAGGTAGTCGCACCGTATGGTAACCACAGGACCGGAAACTGCTGAACCAGTGCCATGGCACGGAATTTGAAGGAAATGCTGCCATGGAACCGGTACCACAAGTAAATATATGTTTATGTTATGTTACTACGGTACCAAGAAGTTGAATTGACAGGATATGACGAGAAATTCCAGACGTACGTACAGTACAAGACAGCGACTGCACCTGTGGTAGGAAAAGTGATTAAAGGCGGTGGCAGAGTGGTTGTCTGATTTTGACTGTCATCAGAAAGCCAATAATAGGTTTTCGTAATTTTCGTGCGCGGCTTGAGAGCCATGAAAATGCCAAAGATCAGGACGGCAGCCAGCGCAATAGCACCAATGATGATCAAGGCAATAGCTCCACTTTTAAGTCCGGACATTGGTTTAGGTCGAGCCATCGGGACACGACGTCGCGGTGGAGCACCTAAACGTTAGCAGCATTCGAATGTAGCATCGGTCAGTCCGACATATTGGTTTACCATAGCTAAAAGACCAGTCGCCGGCACTACAAACAGACATCGCACAAACGTACGTTACTTACGCCAAGTCGCAATTTCTACAAATCGAACTAGAGCATCGCTGTGCTGCTGAGATTCACGACCTCAGTCGAAAAAGGACTCATCTTACCTCTATGCAATTTGTGGGTATTAGAGGTGCACAAAAGCGCGTCACAGTAGGCGAACCAAGTCACAAACTAACGCCGGACCAATTTAGTGCGCATCTGTCAATGAAAATTAGAGCATCTCGGGCGCGCACGCTAAAGCGTGGTCAAGTTCCGAACTGTCAACTGTAGATGACCTGTAAGGAAAAAGTGAAAGTGGGAAATGAGGCCTGCGATGCTCTCCGGTCGCGTTTCCCTGTCGGCAGCGTTAACTGTGTTGTAAAGAAAGTGATTTATGACCATGTACGGCATCTCTGCTCGGTCATTTAAGTGTAACCTGTTTCTTTAAATCGCATACTAAATAGAAATTGAGTCGCTGTTAATTCCGTTTACAGGTGACGACTTAATGAGGATAAGAAAATGTCGGGATTCGCAGCCTCAGAGGCTTCGCAGTAGGAATCAATCAGCTCAAACACTAATTTACGTTAGGATTAACCGACATGCATTATAAATAGAACTAATTACTTATAACACCAGTGCTGGACGCTGGCAATCAGCAATATACGCGAACCGTGTGCGTGTGTCTCGTTTTGATCAGACTGCAAATACGTTTGCATAGACATATGTACCTATACAGTGTGTCTCTGCACCAACCCAAAATATCTTGTGAGCTCCCACCTCTCTAGAGGACCGAGCTGTTTTCCATGTTTATTAATGAATGCTACAGCCCTGAACATACAATGAACGAAAGCGCAATTGGGCCCAGAATTTCTCTGCTAAGCGCTCTGATTGGCAGCTCTTTGGGTTTAGCCTGCATTCCTGGTTGGTTGGCCAATATACTGGTGCTTGTGTTAATCCTCCGAAAGCATTTGTTATTTCGGGGACACGTGATCTACATTTTAATGAGCAGTTTGTGCATCGGAGATTGCATTACACTAAGCATTTTGTTGTTTTACTTGGCTCCAGCAAGCGTTTTGCAGTCATGGCTTCTCCCGATCGATCTTCGAGCCCTACCAGGTTTGCACAACCTTTCCAAATCATGCCTATGTACAGTACATACGTATATGCCAACAATAATCTGTTTGTTCGCCTACACCAAACACAATTGTGTTCGGCTGGCATCCAGACTGATTTGAAGAACACAAACAGGCTGAACTTGATAGGAAGAGGCGAAGACAATCTTTTTGCCTAACCAGAATAGAACTTTCTGTTGGCTCTTCCACAAGGACTAGGCAGAGTTGAAAAGCGACTGACTTGTCTGTCTAGACACTGAATTGACTTCAGGAGACTTGTTTCTGGTGTGCTGGTATCACATGTGGTTCATGCTCAGTGCAATAAGCGTCAACCGTTACTTGGCAGTGTGTCATTTCGTGCGGTATGTGCGAACCTTCTCCAGGTCGTTTGCAGTTGCCACTGTTTCACTGAGCTGGTTGATGGCTTTGACAGTGTGGAGCCATTTTTTATGGATGTCTTGTTGCAGGTTATTGCTGATTAGGTTCGTAAGTGCTACCACCACTTTCTGTTCTATTTTTGCAGATTCTACGTCTCGCATGTTGTGTATTCATTCATGTGGGAGCCGAAAGCAATGGAACTGACTAACTGGGGAGACATTTTAGTAGAATGGCCCGGCAATATGACAACCACTCTAATCCTAATCTTCTGCTACTCCGCCATTTTGCTCAAAGTGCGCAGAACGCGAAACAGACTCAGACGCCAAGGCTCCCGATCAAACGTATTATAGTTGCGGTCACCAACCACAATCTCGCACTAAACAAATCTTGCTTGTTTAGCTCACCGAAACGAGGCTATCCATCCAGTTCCTAATCATTTCCTTGGTTTACACATTGGTTTGGAGCATGTTCCGGCTCTGTCCTGTGATTATCGCTCAGCGCTCGATGGCAGCTTACTCCATAGTTACTTTCCTCGTCATACTCAACAGCTCCATAAACCCCTTCGTCTACCTGTACTGCAACAGCGAGTTTCACTCCGTAAGACAGCCAAATGATTTTAGTTAGACGCCACGTCCCACATTTCAGGCACTACCTCGAAATTTCTGGACGCTAAGAACTCGCAGCAATCACGACACAACATCAAAGCATGAAACGGGCAAACGGCCGGTTTCGAGTAAAACTGTGCCAATGGTGAAGCTGGAGATGTCTGAATATTTAATCACACTGTACTTCTACGAAGACCAAGTGGTCGAGGTATAAGAAACTCATAAAATGGCTCTGCGGATCTCACGGCAAGCGAGTATGGCAAGAAACTTAAAGCACGCAGTTACAGACGGACCAAATAGAGTAAGAAAATATTTGTACTGCTGAAAAACAGTTCCAATGCAGTGGGAATGTCTACCACTAAAAGACTAGACACCAGTACAAATAAGAACGTAGGGCGGCGAGATTCAGAACAAATACATAGACATTCGAATAATGCAAAGACAAGGTCGTAGTACGTAAAGCTTCTAAAACGAAAAGACAAAACGCGCACCTCCTACAGCAGTACATGGCGAATCGAAAAGGACAATGAAACAAGGCAAATAATCAATCACCATCTTCTGTACCATCCAACTCCATTAAAAGCTTCGGTTACTCACTGCGCTCTCTTTGTACACTACGTGAAGTGATAATTATTTTCGGCGCGCACATTCCAGAGCACCGGGTTCTGTCTCGCCTGCTGCCAAGCCAGTTCTTCCAGACTGGCCGTACGAATGCGAACCGATCCGCTGTGGGTCATGAAATCGCGCGGGTCCACCGGTCCCGAACGCGGCACCCTTCCGCTGGCGGCTTGTGGCGGCCACGCTAAAACAAAAATCTCGGCACTGCAATTAGAGCAACAAACGACGCCGCACCGATCACATAATCCCTAAGAAGAACGCCATTTGGCTGGTTAAGCGCAGCAGCCGCAACAGCTCCGTTCTCCAGTGGTATTGGATGTGCACGAAAGTACTCCAGCATCTCGAAGATTCCCGCGAACCACAACCGCTGCACACGACACTGACCGTCGCGCGCGATCGTCAGACGTAAATGCTGCAAAACTCAGCTGAGACAGGCTCCTTTATGGCACTGGCACACATACAGCTTAGGAAAAAGTCACATCCTTTTCTTACCTTCACTCAAACCGCTCGTTCGCGGTCAGTTCTTTGTCCATTTGGCTCAAATTTTCAGCAAACATTAACAAAACAACTGGCTACATACATATTGTGCAAGTTTTTTGCCAAAATTCCAACTAATTTTATGACCGAAAAACTAAGAATCAGGGTGGTCCACGGAAATTTCAATTTTTCAGGAATTCAAAGAGTGTGTCTTTGAAACTTGAGGTAATGATTGGTACCATTATTGGGGATAACAAATTAAGCGGGCAGCTCTGTATCAAAGAGCACTAAAATTGGGGGAATTTCAAAGCACGTTAGAAAATTCCACTGTTAAGAAATCTGCACTTTCTGAAATCAAAGCATTGAATCAGGTTGTCAAACAACACATATCTAAGCAGGAAGATTGACAAATGAATGAACCTGACATTTAAACTCTGCTCCACATCATAAAAACCTTCCCCACTGTGTTTTTCGGAAATAGAAAACTTTCGGTATCGTCATTTTACTGGTTTTATGAAGAAAAGCCACATTAGCCATGTTTTTTAAATTCCCTTTGAGCTACAGGGCTGCCCGCTCAGCATGCTATGATATGACCAATGGCAACAACAATCATTTCTGCAAGTTTCAAAGGCGATACTCTTATCGGAAATCTCTCTCAATACCGAAAATTTTAGTGAACCACCCTAATTCTTAGTTTTCGGGTCGCTGAACCAGCACCAGTTGGAATTTGCACACTAAACTTGCGAAATAGGTAGCAGTTGTTTTGTTAATTTTTTGCTGAAAATTTGAGCCAAATCGGTAAAGAACTGACCATACATGTAACCATACATGTAACAGGGGGGTCTGGGGGGGGTCTGCTCCCCACCCGACTTAGGCCAGACCCCCCAGATGGGGCCCCCCCAGACGATTTCACCGACCCCCCCCCTCCGATTTTTCTGGCAAGTAAATTTTCGAGCAAATTTTTGCAATTTTTTACAATTTCACACACAAAAATTGCCAAAATCGCCTGCAAAACAGCACTTTTTAGCTGTATTTCAGCCCAAATTAGCGATTTTTGGCAATTTTTAGCCAAAAAATTGCGATTTTTTCGATTTTTGAGCGTTTTTAGTGCCCCCCTCCCCCAAAATTTTGGCTCAGACCCCCCGGCCGGCGCCAGACCCCCCAACCCCCTCCCCCATCGGCGGATGTCCTGTTACATTGTTTGAGGTAAAAGGTCATCCGACGAAGGGGGAGGGGGGTTAGGGTAGTCTGGCGCCGGCCAGGGGTCTGAGCCCAAATTTTGGGAGGGGGTTGGGCAGTAAAAAACGCTCAAAAATCGAAAAAATCGCATTTTTTTCGGCTAGAAATCGTAAAAGATCGCTAATTTGGGCTGAAATACAGCTGAAAGTGCTGTTTTCAAGGCGATTTTGGCAATTTTTGGCAGAAAATTTTAGTTTCCAGAAAATCGGAGCGGGGTCGGAATATTCGTCTCGGGGGTCCCCTTCCGGGGGTCTGGCCTAAGTTGGGTGGGGGAGAGACCATACATGTAACAGGTCATCGCCGAAGGGGCGAGGGGGTTGGGGGGTCTGGCGCCGGTCGGGGGGGGGGAGAGGTTTGAGCCATAATTTTGGGAGGGGAGTTGGGTACTAAAAAACGCCCAAAAACGAAAAAATCGCTATTTTTTGGCTAAAAATCGCCAAAAATCACAAATTTGGGCTGAAATACAGCTAAAAAGTGCTGTTTTGCAGACGATTTTGGAAATTTTTGTGTCTGAAATTGTAAAAATCGCAAAAATTTGCTCAAAAAATTACTTGGGGGTCGGGAAAATCGTCTCGGGGGGCATCCGGGGGGGGGGCCTGGCCTAAGTCGGGTGGGGGCAGACCCCCAGACCCCCTGTTACATGTATGGAACTGACCTTGAATAAAATGTTAGAGTGAAGGCAAAAAAAGCGATGGGACATTCTTTACCTATACGGCACTATGGCGTCCCTCGATGGACGAAGTATTGATATCATAGATAATCTGGGAGCCTCTATTCTATGAGACCGGCACCATGCCACTTCAAGTTAAACCGATATGGTATGGTACCGGACATACATGTTACATGCAGATCTGCTCAGACATGGGCTAGCATTTCAGCTGAGGGATAGTAAATTTTCAAATCCTCATGGGTTAAGAGCATACATGTAACAGCTCCGGGCCGATCTGGGGGGAGGGGGGTAGGGGGGGTTCCTCAGGTGGGGGGGGGGGGTCGGGGGGGGTTTCGCCCAGGTGGGGGCCCAAATTTCAAAAAGCTCCAAAACGCCTAGAAATGCGTTTTTAGCACGTTTTTTTTCAGTAAGGACGCTACAAATCGCTATTTTAAGCTGCCAAATAGCGTTTTAAAGCTAAAAACAAGCAAAAAATGACAAAAAGAACTTCCAAAAACACCGATTTTTCTTAAATATCAGCAGTGGAAACGCCAAATTCGGTTTCCAAAGGCTTTTCGAGTGAATTTTAGGCTAAAAATTAGTGATTTCTGACCCAGTTTGTTAAGAGTCAGTCTCTGAACCGATCGAGTCTTGGCCCTTTGCCCTATTCAGACCCAAAATTGAAAGTTGGGAGTAGAGGGCTGAAAGTTGGAACACTAAAACATATTGACAAGTTATCAATGACCTGCAAAGAATTTCCAGATTCGACGCTCCACGCTCGAGATATGGCCTTCTAAAAATCGGCCCGCTTAACTATGGGACCAAAATTTCGATATCGAATTTCTGACTTGCTGATCGGAATTCAGACCTAACAAACGGGGTTTTTGCGTAACTTTTTGAGTAGTTTAAGAATCTTTTACCAAATTTCATTTTTGAAAAAAAAGTTTTTTTTCGCTCCCATATTCGGGGGCATAACTCGTCTGGAACCCCCCCTAGACCGTTCTTTTTATTTCAGATTATTGTAGCGCTATATGTTAGCTACACGCCGGTGTAAAACATTACCGTTTGTTTCACTGTGCCCAAAAATTTGCAAAATGTCGCATTTTTAATCTTTGAACGCAAATATTTCAGTGTTTGCCGTCCGGCAGCCCATATTGTTTTACACCGGCGTGTAGCTAAGATATAGCGCTACAATAATCTGAAATAAAAAGAACGGTCTAGGGGGGTTCCAGACGAGTTATGCCCCCCGATAGGGGGACGAAAGAAATTTTTTTTTCCAAAAATGAAATTCAATGAAAGTTTCTTAAACTACTCAAAAAGTACAGCTTAGACATCAATTTTTAGCATTCAACTCCAATTGGTAAGCTGGAACATGGAGTTGAAAATTTTTGGGCACAGTGAAACATGCAAAATGTGGCATTTTTAATTTTTGAACGCAAATATTTCAGTGTTTGCCTTGCCGTCCGGTAGCCGGTAATGTTTTACACCGGCGTGTAGCTAACATATAGCGCTACAATAATCTGAAATAAAAAGAACGGTCTAGGGGGGGTTCCAGACGAGTTATGCCCCCGAATATGGGAGCGAAAAAAAACTTTTTTTCCAAAAATGAAATTTAGTAAAAGATTCTTAAACTACTCAAAAAATTACGCAAAAACCCCGTTTGTTAGGTCTGAATTCTGATCAGCAAGTCAGAAATTCGATTTCGAAATTTTGGTCCCATAGTTAAGCGGGCCGATTTTTAGAAGGCCATATCTCGAGCGTGGGGCGTCGAATCTGGAAATTCTTTGCGGTGGTTACATAACCTATCAAGACGTATTAGTCCTCCAACTTTGAGCCCTCCACGCCAAAGTTTCATTTTTGGGTCTGAATACTGAAACTCGATCGGTTCAGAGACTGGCTCTTAATACTGGAGCCACTACCACCACTTGTATTTTTTGGTCGGGGGGAGGGGTCCCTTAACCTGTCTCGGGGGGTGGGGGTGAGGGGGGTTTGGCCTTTCCAGCAGGGGGGTAACCCCCCAACCCCCCTAGTACATGTATGGTTAAGAGGGTAGCGACGTCTGATGAAGGGTTGAGGGTGTGGTAAGCCAAAAAGTGCGATTTTTTACTAAAATCAGGGTTTCTTGGAGTATTTTTCGTTAAATTGGTAAAAATACGCTGCTCTCAGCTCATTTACACCTAAGCTAGACATACATTTATCATAATTTTCAATAGAAAATCCTTCCAAAAAATTCCTGAGAATGGGTAGCGGCGGCCTGAGAAGGCAGGTCGGAGCCTGGCCCCGAGACGATTCTTTCGACCCACTCCGATTTCTGGCAAGTAATTTTTTCAGCAAATTTCTACAATTTTTTAGAATCTCAGACACTAAAATCGACTGTAAAACAGCACTTTTCGCTATATTCGATTAGCCATTTTGACGATTTTAAGCCCAAAATTGCGATTTTTGAGCATTTTTAGTACCCAACCCCTCCCCTAGAATTAATGACCTGTTACATGTATGGCACCGGAACCTGATACTACGCGACACGATCGGAAAGACGCTTTACCTTGGCCCTGCCGAAACAATTGAACGTCAAGACGAACTCCCCTTGCCGTGTCTCCGAGTAACGCACCAGAAACAATCCGTGACCCTCTCTGCCCGACTGCAGCACCAACTGAGCGGCATCGGACCGCGAGAGCGAACCGTGAAACCAAGGATAATCGTACAGAAGCTCTGTTGCATCTAAATCAACCCTTTCCAAGTCATCAGATTAGGCAAGCACTGGCGTTTCTGTTATTTAAGAAGGATTAAAGGCACATTTACAATTTCAAACACTAAAGTCACACATTGGCAGGGGCCTCACCCTCCCCTCACCGGCCAACGTCACCCTCAGATGTACAGGGCCCGGGGTCTAGGGGGTCCCTACAACCTTAGTCAAATATTTCAGCAAATTTTAGGCAAATCAAATTTTACAGCGATTTTTATCCATTTTTTGGAAAATCAGTCTTACTCTCCGGGTCCGACTCAGGCCCCTCCAGATTTTTCCGGCCCATGCACTCGTATGACACAAAACTCGTTTGTTGGCCAAAATCAGAAAACTGACCGTCCGGTTGTCGTATGTCGTTAACATGTGGACTGGACACCCTGAGCATTCCAAAAGTATCGGCCAGGGGCTGACTGGCCACTGCGTTGATGCCGTGTAAACTGCGACTCGACGTAGCACCGATCAAGCCATGGCCGACCGCCACTGCTCGCGGCTGACGCCCTGTCGACAGACTTCTGCCCAGACTGGACGTAGACTGGTGCATCATGGTCGCTCCCACCGATACTGCTTGACTGGGCAACACTGCACTGCACCGGTTAGCCGCCTGACGCTGCACCACTGCCATGCGCGACGGCAACGTACTGCTGTCCGACTGACTCACTCGGACGCCCTCCGATGCCGGCGCTGACGGTAGTCGAGGACGACTGAAACATCCGACACTCAAGTCACCATATCACTTTCCTGATTTCTGTTCGCCTACACTCTCAACAAAACACACTTGTGCTCGTCTGTGACTCACTAACCCTGCAGATACAAGTCCAATAATATTTTTTGCGTAGTTCGGGCAGGGCCTTGTGCTTACAAAACAGTGATTTATAAACTTTTCAGAGATTAGTAATGTTAGTAACCGGTGAGGGTACCCTTAAGTGCGGGACTAGCCGCGAAGTCCTCATTGGCAGATGCCAAGTGAGTGAGCACTGAGTCAAAAGCTATTCATCTACATGCTATCTTTGTGACAAACACTCGCCGCGCCAAGGGAATGAAGGTTTTCAGTCGTCTCGCGATACACGCGCACAGCAGTCGGTGGCCTAACTAACCAAAAACTTTGCAGGCTATTTCGAAACATGAAGTTAGTTTTCGTCCATATCAACTCCCTGCCAAAGTGGACTCCAGTTTAGAGGCAGGGCATTTGTAATTGCTTTAAAATGTCAGATCCGGCTCTGTGAACTTTAAACAGCACAGGCGGCAGTACACTGAGGTAATTAGCTTCGATCGGACAACTCTCGTTCCAACACCGTCACCTAACTTCTTATAGACTTTGAAATCGGAAAGAAAGGCCAGGATGCAATAAAATGGGGCAGTACATAGCAATCGAGCAGAATCCCAGTTCCTGTACTTCCGGTGCCAGAACTTTTCGATTTATTTGTTGTTTTCGGAAGAAACCCAGCAAAATCCAATGCCACGGCACTAAAAACTATTAAACATCACCTAAAAAATCAATTTGGCAACAATGTTATTCGATCGCTAGTTTTGTTTCGAAGCATGCTTTGTTGCAGCCCAAATGGTACAATCATTTTTGGTAATTAAATTCCGCAAAACTACTTTGGTACAATTAAATTAACCACTACTACGTTATGGCTTTATTGCCTGGTATTAGCTTTATTACAACAGAATGTTTCTTACTTAACTTCCAGCTTGCTTGCACTCTTTATTCTGAGAGCCATCTAAATTTTTTAACCTAACTATAAAAAGTTCCGGTTCCGGTCGATCAGTAGCAGTACACATTACCCTACTTCATAGCGGATAGCTAGGACACAAGCCAGAAAAGCGCTGCACAAATGCTGACAGGCATCATAAATAGGCTGGGGTCTTGTAACTTTTTGTCCTTTCGGACTAGGAGTAGCCAACTGCTATAGAGCAGGAAGTTACAAGGTCCGGCAGCCTTCTTAACAACAACCCTCCCCTTTACTGTCAGTGTGTCAGGGTTCGTTTCGTGCGCTTTCGTATAGCAAAATTCCCTGACCTTTCCCTGATCAAAGTCAAAATTCCCTAACCAACCAGGGTCAGGAAACTGAAACCAATCTGAGAAAATTTAAAAAAATTGGCTATGTAAAACACATTATAAATGGTATTCAGAGGGTAAATTTCCGGTTTAAGCAGTAGTATATAAAGTCAGAAGACCGAAAGTCTTCGAAGTTTTGAAGTCAAAAGGGTGCTGCGTAAAGTGCTGACAGGACCATTTGGCGGCGAGATGTTTCTGCTGCTATCAAATTTTTCCCTACCCAAACACCAAATTGGCGTATGGCCCGGCGAGGGAGGTATACCCCTCACCCCCCGGCCCATACATGGCTTCCACGGGTGCCGGGCCGCCGTGACACACGGGATAGCGTAAACTACCCATGGCCAAGACGTCTTCAGGCTAAACCCTTCGACGGCCGATACTATGCCCTACGGCGTTCATACCGTCTCAATAAAATTTTGGCGACCTGCTCCAGAACTTGGCACCCCACCCTGGCAACTACTGCCCTTCCATGTATGCAGGTACAAAATTTTTACCTGCCGAAGGAGCAGTCAGCAGTATCATCTCCTTCGGGAAAAGGCAGAATACCAATACAGGAGCGAATTGCAGAGAGCCAGGAACGCTGCTCGTCTCTGTCACGAGCTTCAATTACGTACTCCATGAAATTCTCTGCCTTAAACATCGCTTGTCCGTTAGACTCTGTACCAACGTTTTTACCTTTAGCACGAAGGTGTTATGATGATCAGGAGTTTCCAAAGCAGTCGTCTCTCTAGCTTCCGTTATCAGAAAACAAAATATTCCACTCTTTGGTTTGGCTGACTAAAATCAGAGGCTTTAGCAATATACCTACAGCTTCACTTTAGTAGGTTTGTCTGCTCTGTCAGAGACTGGCTCTTAAATCGCTTCAGTACTCTATCAAGTGTAGCTAAATTCCCGATCGCTTTGTAAAAAAAGGCAAGCGATTTATTGTAGCGGCAACTGATTTCTGCGGTACGTAGCATTTGCGGGGTTTATTTTAACGGCATAGCCACTAATAATCATGCTCTTTACTTCTAACGACTACTAAGTAAATGGCAAAACTAGTTGGTTAAGATTGCTCGCAATGAGACAGAAGTACCTTAGGCGGCGCATAGAATTCGAGCATGTATCCACCGACAGTCTTGATCAGCACCAGTCTACACTTCTCCCAACTTTTTCCATCCAGATCTCTGCCACCAACATAGCGAACAACGCCGTCTTTCACTACCTCCACAACAGTCTTGGCAGTGGTGGTTCCGATGGTTTTGCTTTTCTTCAACTTTTTCAGCTTCGGCCTTCCTCTGTCCGTCTGCGAGCCGTCCGACCGCTGCGATCCCCACCTTCCAGCAATTGCCACCTGGTCGCTGTGCTTGGAGGTGGTGGAGAACAGCGAGTTCTTCACCTCCTTTAGCGACGGGAACCGGCGCAGAAAGCCGCCGGGGTGTTTCTTGTGCCGTCGGCTGGTCTGAGTCTGCAGGTCGGTCGTGTCATCCGAGTCTGAGCCGTCGTCCGAAGGCCGCACGTCCAGCGGCGGCATCGAGGCTCTCAACTGTCCGTTGCCGAGGGTCTCGCGCGATCCATCCAGCAGTCGCCAGTTCCTGCAGATGCGTCGCGCCTCGCTCTCAAAGCACAGAGCGAAAGCCCGCACGAACCGGTCGCTGGCGTCCCCTTCGCTGGCCGTGCAGGACGGACTGTCTTGGAGAAAGGCCAGCCAACTCTGCGCAAAGTCGGTGGCCACTGACTGAGCGTATCTCTCGCAGAACTCCGCCCAACCGGTCGAGGCGCAGGGCGACGGCTCGACCTCTTCCCTGGTGTGGTCGCCGTTCACAGCCGTCGAGCTGTGACCATTGACCAAAGGAGATTCGAAAGTAGCCTCATTGGCCATATAAGCACCACCGACCTTTACCAACGCATTTACTCTTCTTACTGAAACAGCACATCTTTCTGGCGGAGTGCTCGCTCGCACACAATCAAGCAAATAGAGGAGGCGCACGCGCGTAGTATTTACTAGTTTTGGAAAAATTTTCACGCGCCTGATTTGAAACGGTACTAAGTGCTCGGGTAAGACAGAAAGTTGCACAAATTGAACAAGAGACTGGCCGAAATTCCGTTTCGATTCCGGTTTCGACTGTATAGGCCTCAGTCGGAATTTTTCACTAAAATTTTAGGACACCTAACACCGTTTGTGCGCGCGCTCAATTGAAGGCCAGAATTAGAGTAACTAATCTCGGCAAAGTTCCACTTTGCCTCACAAAGTGGCAGGGTACTTAGTTTTTGGATTACGTACAGTCGAGCATAAAAGGATCGGAAACCTATTTAGGCCTAATGGTGCTTACAGTATGGCCAAGAAATAATCCTATAGTATGAGGGATTCTTCAAAAGCTTACCTTAAATAATCTAACAAAACATTTAAGAGTAAAAAAATTTACGATTGCACTGTCTAATTTTTGAGTAAGAGTAAAGAAGGTGGCCTAAAAACTAAATCCGGCGTTCAAGTTAATTCACAAAACGGCTATATTTCAACACCAATTTTAAATTGTTACCACAGAATCAGAAAGGTGGACCCGAACGCCGGATTTAGTTTTTAGGCCACCTTCTTTACTCTTACTCAAAAATTAGACAGTGCAATCGTAAATTTTTTTACTCTTAAATGTTTTGTTAGATTATTTAAGGTAAGCTTTTGAAGAATCCCTCATACTATAGGATTATTTCTTGGCCATACTGTAAGCACCATTAGGCCTAAATAGGTTTCCGATCCTTTTATGCTCGACTGTACGTAATCCAAAAACTAAGCACCCTGCCACTTTGCGAGGCAAAGTGGAACTTTGCCGAGATTTCCGAAACTTTTATTAGCTTCTTGAAGCTCCGATCAGCACTGGCCGCTTACAGAGCCCAACGGCCTCCACGTTCACTACAGAGGCCTTACACCATGAGGCAGCTTATGCTGTTTAGCACGACATGACCCATGACCACGGGTACCGGTACCATATATCCTACATGCATCCTATGGTACCACTACCATATATGGTACAAAATTTGAATGAAGTGGTACCGTACCGTCACAGTGGACGAATCCCGCCACCATATATTATAGTACTACGATACGACAGTCCTCAAACGTCGGGGGCTTACTATAGGTACCGGCACCTTATATCGTGCCAGTACCATAAAGGGCGTAAAGTGACTGATACATGATGAAATCGTACGCTCCATCTGCGTGTTCAGTGGTGGTGCCAAAACATTGCCTCCTAGAATGACACCGCATATGGATTACCAGTGCCACTATCATATTCCCACTCAGCTAATCAAAATCTCCAATTTAACTACAATAACGTCTATGTTACAAAGCAGGTTTAAAAAGTTACAAAATTTGCACATTACACTTGCAAAAACTTGCAAAATTTGCACACTACACTTGCAATCCACTCAGCACCATCGTACTTGAACTGAGCTAAATGAGAGCTCAACAGTGGAAACTAACCCAAGTAAAGTTAACACCCCTCCATACTCAATCATTCTACCAACGCCACAGCAGGGCCAACCCTACATCTAGCCTAGGGTGGTCCTTAGTGTATATGTAAAATTTAATTTTGAGAAAGTTTATGTTCCTAACCCGGAAATATGTTCTATGTTATGAGAATACTATGTGAGTAAATTTTCAGCCGAATCGGTTCATGAAAAGATGTTGCATTGCACACGCCTCCTCCAATTTCACCCTGGTCCTGGCTCCAGGTCCCCCCTCAGTTGAGGTATTAGCCGCTCGAAGGCGGGGTATCATGCTTGCCGGGCTTCTCACTGTGGCCTGGTGTGGGCCAGGGTGCGCTTCCGCGGGTCCGGAAGGCCTTCCGGTGGTCCGCCACCACTTGAACGAGGAACTGAAGCTGCTTCTCATCCTTTGTGAGAACTATTACTGAGCAACTGTTGGCTCACTTGGAACGGCTCACGTTTGATGAAAAACGTAAACCAAGTGAGTGGCTGTCAGAACGGCAACGCGTGTATGATCAGTTGAGAGCTATGCAGCAAGAAGTGCCGCAGTGGATGCAAATTGCATCAGCTATCAACAAGCTGCCACCTGGGTGGGAGTCAGTACGTTCCATTCTTGCGCTCCTCAGGCCGATCCTTACACAGTCGAAAAGTTGGCACTTCATAGATTCTAGCCCTACACAACAATCAATCATTCCATGGGGAACACTACAACAATGGAAAGTACCCTAGTAAGGGTAACACCCCCTCCATAATCAATCATTGTGCCAACAAAACAGCAGGGTGAACCCTACATCTAGCCCTACACAACAATCAATCATTCCTGGGGGAACACTACAACAATGGAAAGTACCCCAAGTATGGGCAACACCCCTCCATACACAATAATTGTGCCAACGAGACAGCAGGGCGAACCCTACATCTACCCCCACGCAAGAATCAATAATTCCTGGGGGAACAGTACAACAATGGAAAGTACCCTAAGTAAGGGTAACACCCCCTCCATAATATTCAATGAGCCCCTCGCATGACAGGACCGAATGTTGTGAGTTTTCGTGCTGGGACCCTAACCGGGAAGACTTGTCATCGGTAAGAAGTGCGCCAAATTCAAATCACTCAAGTACTGGCACCTTGTACTGAATCTAAATCGTCTTCAGCCTCCAGGCCACCCCTGCCATTTGGTGCCCTCCAGATCGTATTAGAACCACTTCGATCATCTAGCCGCCACTCACGATTCGCACATCATCCATCTTCGCTAAAGTACTATCCCGAGAATCGGCAGATTTGGAGTGGAAGAAGGTGAAGCTGCCGATTTTCCTTCAGCTTTCCACGATTCCCACTCTTCTAGCTTCTGTACTTCTTCAACATGCTCTCTCCTTACAGCCACACCACTTCGATCTACTTCAAATCGTAATAACGCCTATGTTAGCAAGCAGTGTCACAGTTAAAAAATTTGCATATTGACATTTTGAATATGCAAATTTTTTATGCAAATTTTCTAACTTTCTAACGCTGCGTCGTAACATAGGCATGTAGGTACTCAATCAAAAGCTCTCGCTTAGCTAAGTCTGAATATTATGGCCCCGATCGGATTGGATGCTGTAGTAAGCATATTTGACGCAAATTTTCTAACTTTGTAACACTGCTTCCTAACCTATGAGTTATTGCACTTAACTTAAAGCTCTCATTAGACAAGTCTGTTTGACACTGCAATCTGCAAATTCTACACTGTGTATCTTAGGAAGGTGTTATGTTGCAAAGTTAGAAAATTTGCATCACATGTGTTTACTACAGTATCCTATCCAATCGGGACCATCATATTCAGATTTAGCTAAGCGAGAGCTTTTTGATTGAGCACCTACATGCCTATGTTACGATGCAGCGTTAAAAAGTTCGAAAATTTGCATATTGACATTTTGAATATGCAAATTTTTTATGCAAATTTTCTAACTTTTTAACGCTGCGTCGTAACATGGGCATGTAGGTACTCAATCAAACGCTCTCGCTTAGCTTAGTCTGAATATGATGGCCCCGATCGGATTGGATGCTGTAGTAAGCATATGTGACGCAAATTTTCTATTTTAAGCAGTACGGAATCTACAAGAGTTAAAATAACGCAAAGCGGAAGCAAAATCGGCAGCTTCACCTTTTTCCACTCCAAAATCGGCCAATTGTGGGGCAGTACTTCGGCAGGACGATTCAAAGTGGATCAGAAGAGGTGTGGCTGGAGGCCCAGAAGGCATCAAAGCAGTATGGAAGCTACAAGACTTAAAACAATAG